>JACXGK010005779.1:0-31515 GCA_016801125.1 Novumbra hubbsi
GGGGGGGGGGGGGGGGGGGGGGGGGGGGGTGAGTGGTTGAGAGCAGTATCAGCATGGGGCTGGAAGAGGAGGAGTGTGTTCAGGTCCAAGGGAGACAGAGGAGAGGGTTTTTTGCCATCAGAATAAAACATAAAACACAAATGAAAGCATTAAGTCAAACAGATAGACACGCTTGTACAAACACACGCAGACACAGACGGTGCAGTACAGACGGTGCAGTACACACACACAGCGCTCCTTTCAAAAAGAAGTGTGAATAGCGACTGAAAAGCCGTCCGAAGCCGAGGCGCGTACATGAGGGCATTAATGAACCCATCGTTGTATACACTGGGTATGGGACCACCACCACCATGTCCCAAATCACCCTCTTCTCTACGTAGTGCCCAACCTTTGTATCTTCAGGCTCGGTTACAGTAGCGCCCCCTAAAAGGAAGGGCTAGGGTGCCATTTGGGATCTGCCGAGTCTGCTTCTTCAGCTGACAGCTGGTGACATTTTAGCTGCTGGTCTCCATGAAGATAAGGTTAGGGTGGAGGGATGGACGGAGGAGGAGAGGTGGGGATGAGGCTGGACGAGGGTGAGGAGACAGGGGTGACATTTTCCGTCTCTGTCACTTCATGTTTGACTTATGGGGCCGCCGGTGACCGTTTCTTTTCTTTGTTATTCGTTGCCTGCTTCTCCTGCCTACTATTCCCACTTAGATAACATCCCTGTCCCTTCATCCACGGCAACATCTTCACGCAATGCTTCCTGCCCAAACGTCTCTCTTCTCAATCCTCTTCAACTTCCTCTTCAATATGGTTTAACTATCTCCTTCACAATTTAAGATGTTTACTGACTTTTAGCTGTCCTCTTTACTGGCTAAGATAGGGTGTTACTATCTTCTTCGCAATATGAGATAGGGTTTAACTGTCCACTTCACAGTCTAAGATAGGGTTTAACTCTCCTCTTCACAGTTTAAGACTGGGTTTAACTCACCTCTTCACGGTTTAAGACTGAGTTTTGCTGTCCTGGTCACACAGTCTAGACTCCTTCGTGAGTCCAATATAGGGTTTCCATTGACTCAGTTTATAATATTTTTTCCAGATTACCAAGATAAACTTTAATCAACAGTAAAGTAAAGTACAGTGTTGCACCTGTATTGTGGCAGGACCAACAGCACATCAGTAGTAACCTGAGGATTAAATAGACAGTGAGATAATCTGATATGGTGATAGGAGCAATCCCGATATCTGCTGGTATAACTGGCCATATAGCACATAGGTTTCCTGGCTGACCTGGGTATGCTAGCTAATCATGAACAAGTCTGGCAGATAATTAACTTCTCATTTTGTTATTTATTATGTAGTCTTGAGTTTCTGTTTGCTTAGGTCTATTCGAATAATAATAACAATAAGCGAGACCTTGTTTGTTGCTATTAATACCATATGTAAATCTGTCTATATTTAATAATAAGTAATGCAAGAGGTACATTTTAGAAGTCATGAGTAATAGCCTGCATAGATTCATTATTGAAGGTGTTTAGATTTGCGTGCAGTTCATCAATTGCAGTATAACATCTGTTAGGTTAGTGGAGAATCAAGTGTGATCTTTCAGAAAACAATCACCTTCTAGTCAGTAGTTCCATTACCACTTAGTTTCTTGCTAGTTACTTTAGAATAAAAACAGAAACAACCATAGAAGAGAAAAGAAGCATGCTTTTATGGGAAGGAAAATGTATGTAATTACCTTTCAGGTTGTAGAAGTAGAAATCATAAATCCATGCATCTTCATCGCAAATCAGCTTTTTTAAGGTTTAAACCTTCCACTTTAATACGATCCTGTAACCAACTGGTAACCAAGTGTAAATCAAATGGATAATAAAACAAAATATATAAAGAAACTCTCAATGCCTTGGTTGCACACCCCTAAACTAAAACTGTGTGGAAGCACCTTTTGCCTGGATTACGGAGGTGTATTTTAGTACCGTATTTTTTGCACTATAGGGCGCACTTAAAAACCTTTCATTTTCTCAAAAAACGACAGTGCGCCTTATAATCCGAAGCGCCTTATATATGAATTAATTCTGGTTTTGCTTACTGACCTCCAAGCGATGTTGTGTGGTACAAGGCGCTCACGGCGCTAAATCAAAATGTTTTAGTACGACTTTAGTAAACTACAAAGCCGCACCGCTTGCAGCATTACGGCTACCGTAGCCAGGAGCGTCCCGGAGTAATACACACTGTGCTGTGCTACTCCGCGTGATAGACAGTTACGCGTTTAAGGCCAGACACGGCAGGCACAAACATAGTTTTTTGGTGTACTAGTCAATTTTGAGATTTTATTTTTATTGTTATTTTTCACTTAATGCACCTTATAGTCCGGTGCGCTTTATATATGAAAAAATATTGAAAATAGACCATTCATTGACAGTGCGCCTTATAATCTAGTGCGCCCTATAGTGCAAAAAATACAGTAGGTCCCTATCAATTTAGCACACTTGGATTTAGCAAATGTATCTCACTCTTCTTTGCAGAAGAGTTTAAGATCAGTCGAATTGTACATTTTGCACAGTCCTCTTATAGTCCACGTGTTTTTATTGGATGGACATCAAGGCTGCGACTGGTCAATTCCAGGACATTGATCTTCCTTTTTGCAAGACATTCCTTAATTCAATAATCTGTCTGCAACCAACAGATCATTGTCCTGTTGCAATGCTAAATTCTCCTTTATATTCTTGTTTCAGGGCAGTTTGGGATAAACCAACATTTCCTGATATGTCCCGAGCTGTTCATTCATTGTCCCCTTTGTCCTGACCATAGCTTTCGTCCCAGTGCGGACTATGGGATTGTTTTATTCTGAAAACCGTCACAACTGTGTAATGAATTATGATGTTCACTGTATGTTCATAGTTGTCCGGCCAGATACGGTGCATGCCTTTATTAGAACCAGGCAACATCGACAATAAACCAGGCCTCATTTTGTGTGGGCTTAGAGAGAACTTTCAAGTGATTGAAGCCCCAATAATGGAACAATATACAAATCTGTTGATTCATGTGTATCTTTTTCCATTGTTATAATAATGTTGAATTCATTCAGCTGACACTTCCGGTACCAAGATATTACCAACATTTTGGCTTTTATTTGGTGAAAATATGGGACCCTAGTCTATGATGAATTCCCTGTTCTTCCTTACTGTTTTATTTATCTTTGCCATCTTTCTCCACTCCTGCCCCACCATTCCTCCTTCCCTTGCTACTCCTTCCTTTATTGTCTCCTTCTCTCGTTGTCTGTGGACACCGTCCACCCAGCGTTTCCCCTTCTGTTGTCACCCTGGGATCTCCGGCTATTAGATTGACATGCTTCATTTGTCACACGCTCTTTTCCCTCAGCCCATCTTCTCCTCCCTGCCTTCGCTCTCTCAGGCTGCATGCGTGCGCACGGGGACTCACAATTTGTATGCGTGTGCACGCGTGTTCACAATCTGTATGCGTGTGCACGTGTGTTCACATGTTCTCTCGAAAACACGAGTGGCAAAGTGCTAAGATCACAGCTCAGCAGGGCTCTCTCACCCAGTATGAGGTCTTTTTTATAAAATGGCTGCCATTTGAAATTCACTGATAAGACTCACTCGAGAAGCCTCTCGAGCTGAAATGATACTAAGTGTTTGCTATGTAGCTCTGTTTTTCGTACGTCTCAGATGTAATGGGTTTGCGGAATGGAAGGGCTAGACATGTTTCTGGGCAGGTCACATAGTCAGGTAAGACAGCTGGCCTGAAGGGAAGGGAAGCCTGAAGAGCAAGATGGAGATATTAGGAGAGCAAGATAAATGCAGAAAAAAAAAGATTTGTGAGAGGAGCAGGGACATTGAGGGACAGGATGCAAAGAAGGACAAGTGGTGAGATGGACTGATGAGAAATACGGGAGATTGAGATGTTGAGAAAGGTGGAGAAAGCAAGGGAGAGGGATGAGAAGACATGGATAGGAAGGGAGACAGATGGAACACTGGAGGAAGGGACGGAGATGGAAGAAGTGATATAAATAAAGATGCAGAGAAAGGGATAGAGATGGAGATGTGGAGAAAGGGAGGGAGCGGGATGAAGCGATGGACCAAGGGATAGAGATGGAGATGGAGATGTCGAGAAAGGGAAGGATTTGGATGGAGCGATGGACCAAGAGATAGAGATGGAGATGGAGATGTGGAGAAAGGGAGATAGAGAGTAACAGGCTCACATGACAGCAGTAGATAAGAGCAGCTCAAAAAGCCCTGAATCAGGATACAGTTTGAATTATTGATGTGCTTAACTCATTTATGTGTGTGAGAGTATGTGTGTGTGTGTTTTGGTGCATTCCTTTATCCCCTCTTCATCTCTTAGCTTCTCTGAAGCCTGTCATGGGAAAACTGTTTCACATTAATAAATCAAATCATGCTGTGTGTATGTATGTATTAGAGGTCAACCGGTTTATGTTTTTTTAACACAGATACTGATCATTGAGAGACCAAAATAGCAATATCAATTAATCGGCCAATTATACATGTATTTTTATTGATAACAACTGAAACAATACTGAATGAATATTAATAATGTAACTACATAGCATTAAAAAATATATGTTTATGATACAATGGTTACAATTGTGTGCCAGTTGCATTAATGCCAAACCCATTTAAGTGGTGTTGTGCAGCTTGGTAGTTGACCAATTAATGACCAATTGGAAAAAGCGGGAGAGAATTGCCCAAATATCTTACTTAATAACCACAATGCTATGCTTAATTTCTCTTTTTTTTGCTGACCCCAAAAAATATTTTATAAAATTGTTCCACCACCAAAGGTCCTAATCTTCGAAAAGTATATAATTACAATAGTTTCTTTGAAGAAACACAGCCCAGCGCCGGCATTGTAAAAGGTGTTACAGGTTGTGGTAGTGAAGTGCTCTTGAATGAATGAAGCGCTAAAGAGTCTGCTAGCTAGTTGTCTACCAGCGCTCAGTTTATAATTTCTGCTCTGTATGAAATTAATTCACAGAAAAACTGTGCTACTGTTCAATTCATCTGCCTCTGATGAATTGCCAAACAAATTGTTCCTGTGCATCATCGTTACCATGACAACAGTGTACAGTAGCTGACAGCCAGTCAGCTGACAGTTAACACACAGACACAGCCACACGTGCACACAAACACAACATGGCTAAATATAGGCGCCTAGAGCTGATCAATTACAAGACAAATGTAAGGCTGTGTTTATTATTTATTTGTTTATATTTAATGTTTATTAGCAAGTTCAAATCTATTTTTGACTGACAGAAAATCACTTTGGTCACTGGTCAAAAATAGGAAAAATATAATTTTGAAAACAGAACGATAAATCATTCAGTGAAATAAAGAACATTTCCCAGCCGTTAATATTAAATAATCTTGTAACATTCTGGCAAATGAATTACGGCATTTGCGAGGAAGAAATTGTCTTCACAGTTTGCAATGAGCCAGGTGGCCTAGTGCATGGTGCAGACAGACCATGCTTCCAATCCAATCCTGCAAACTCAGCTTCATGGGACTCTGAAAAGCTGCATCTCGTAAGTGCTAGCAACTTACCCCGGCTTCTCTACTGCCACAATGTCCTTTTGATGCTGTAACGTTTGAGAACATGTGCCCCCCCAAAAAAAATGATAGGCTTAATGCCGATTTATTTATTGTTTTGTAAACCTCAAATCGGCCTAAATTAATTGGCAGGGCCAATACATCAGTCGACCTCTAATCTGTATGCACAAAGGGAAACATGTGTGTGTGTGTTCGGTTTGGCACATTCCTTATCCCATTTTTATCTCTCTTCCTTTCTATCATGGGAAAACCATTTCACATCAATAAATCAAATCATTTTGTGTGTGTGTGTGTATACGTGGGTGTATGTGAGTTTGTCAGAGAACACATCAGTGCTTTGTTATTTCACTTTAATGCACAATAATTAATAATGCAAATTTTCCCAACAGAAGCACCTTATTCTATAATACATTAGTCGCCTTGGCTACACTGTTATACCATTATGCTACAATAATAGATATGGTCTGTATCACAAATATAGGTTCTGTTTACTCTCATGAACCTCAACTATATGGCACAAGGCGTGAGCGGGAATGTTGTCACCAGCCTAGGGAGGAGGTTCCTAGGGTTCCTGACAAACACACACCCTGAATCACTTCCATCACGTGGTTCTATTCCTAAAGCAACTATTTAGGTTAGCAGACAAAAGAAGACATCAAACTTGCTTACAAGAGGTTTGTTTACTGAAGTGGTTTCAAAGCAACTATATGCCCCATATGCCTTCAGATGGTATGATGTTGCAGATAGATTCAGTTTTATTTTAAAATAACCCATCAACTATATATAATTGAAATTATTTTTCCCAACTCTGTTATTTTTTTTGGCTTGCATTGGATATCTTAGCGCCAGCCAAATGACAATGATCTTGAAGAGTGTATAGCACTAGAGTAGCATCACACACCGAGGTCTGTCCTTCATTTCCAAATAACACGTGTGGCCCATACAGACCATTTGTGTGTCAGTATTGCTTACTGCAGGCTACTGATTTCATTTGGTTTTGCCTTTATAGTTGAAAAGAACATTATTAACAGGACTACACAGATAGTCAGTTCAGCTTTCAACCAATAATGGCTACATTACCAGCTGTTAACGAATCGAGGAACATGCTATAGAGGTGGAATGATCCCTTCCCCTGACTGTTGCTCCATCCAGCATATCTCCCTCATTAAATATCAGAGACCATGTTCATCCAGCACCTTAGATTGTTTTGTTCTCTTGTAATGTTGTCATTCTGTCCTTCTCTCTCAACTTAAGATTGTTTTAAGACTGTTCTGCCCACATTTCTAGTATTTATGTAATCATTTATTTTCTGAACCACTCAGAATCTCTAGTATTTATATATATATCTATGTATCTTTATATCTATATATATATATATATATATATATACACTACCAATCAAAGGTTTCGGTTCACTTAGACATTTTATTGTTTTCTAAAGATAATGGTGTTTTGCGGGGACTATTTAATGATGCTGCCAGTTAAGGAACTGTAAGGTGTCTGTTTCTCAAACTAGACACTCTAGTGTATTTGTCCTCTTGCACAGTTGTACACCGGGGCCTCCCACTCCTCTTTCTATTCTAGTTAGAGCCAGTTTGCGCTACTCTGTGAAGGCGGTAGTACCCAGAGTTGCACAAGATCTTACCAAATGGTATTGCCTTCTTTTATCACAACAATTATTCACTGATGAGTTTCTGAGGGAAGCATGTTTTTAGCCCTTTTGAGCCTATTATCTAACTCACAATTGCCGATGCTGAATATACACAACTAGTCTAAAGCTGGCCAGTTTAATAGCTTTTTTAATCAGCACAACCATTTTCAGATGTGCTAATATATTTGCAATAGGTTTTGTAATGTTCACATGGGCTTTTAAAATTATGAATTTTGATTAGCAAACACAACGTGTTATTGGAACACACGTGATGGTTGCTGATAATGGCCCTCTGTACACCTATGTAGATATTACAGATATTCGGGCGTCGATTTACGAAATATATTAAAGATCAAAATATTTACTGTACAGTGTAACATTCGTTGAGAACAATATAAAGTAACAACCATCAGTGGGAACCAAAATGACCGATTAGGAGCTGGATTAAAACGGTTCCAACTTGCGTGTATTTTAATACGGCAACTCATAATGTCACTCAGTGGTGTTTATGGCCTCCTCGTGCCTGTGTACACTCCCAAAAACGTCTGGGCATACACCTAGTGAGAGGGCGGATGGTGTCCTGTGGGGATCTCCTCCCAGACCTGGGTCAGGGAATCAGTTGTGAAAAGTTGTGATGCTCCTTGGCGCTGTCTGATGCACCGATAAATGACGTCCCAGAGATTCTTTATTGGATTTCGTTCTGGGTAATGTGAAGGACAGGCAATGGCTTCGATGCCTTCGTCATCCAGGATCTTCCTACGCACTCTGACCACATGAGGCCGGGCATTGTCCATCACCAGCAAGAAGCCAGGCCCACTGCACCTTAAAAAAGATCTGTGTCAATAAAAAGAGTAAAACTTCTCAGCGCTATTTTGTGAGCCACAGCCGAGACATGGCTTGAATCCGTTTGACTCTGTCATCAAACAATTGCTTCTCCTACATACGTTTTCAAAAGAAAGGTCTCAAGTCACGATCTTTACACCCAAGCAACAGAGGGTCTAGCTCCAATAGTCATGATTTTGCAATTGGTATCTTGCAGGAATAGAAAGGTATTCAGTCGAAGCCACATGCATACAATTAGCAGCCGGTACTCAAGCCTGTCTCCTGGGTATTTAACGTACTTTCACACCCGACTGAGATCTGAGGACCCAAGCCAAGAGTTTCAAGAGTTTGAATCCTGACTTAGACCAATGAAGCCTCACCTAACAACTGTCAGTAGCGATATAATATGCCATATAGCCAAAACAACCTATCATTTCCTCACAATGTGCCTGTAGCTACAGTAAAGCAGTCATCGGCCGCACATTGTTATAGAAAAATGCGCCTTTGGTGTCCTTAAGCGTTCTATAGACAAGGTTTGGAATTGAGCTCTACATTGTTATCCTTGGGAATGGTGCTACCAATCCCATTCAAGTCCAGAAACAAATGTTAAGATTTTACACGCCTCATCTTGAAATCGTCCAAAGTAAATCAAATAATGACGTGAAGCTCATCAAATGCTGTTATAGTTTGTTGTTGCGTGAAAAAAGGCTAATATTGGGAACATGATGTAAATAGGATTTCCTTCACAAATGCCACTAAATCAGGTTACAAATGTAATTTTTTTGAACAGTTTTTTTTTGTGCTAATTGTTGATTCTTGTCGAGGACAGTCTTGGCATATACCATTGCATTGGATAATTATTTTATATTAACACTCATTATCAAATGTTTAGATTTATTATCCATTCCATTGTATTAAATCTTGCAATTGTTATGTATCCTGCCAAGTCATAATTGTAAAGATATATTTGTTCTCAACCAGCTTTTATAGTTTTGCAAAAGTTACATGAATGAACTACTTGCATTACTTAGGGAAGTCAACTGTGAGGTCTCGCAGTGAAACATCATCTATTCTGTTATTAATAACTGTGTGTGTGTGTGTGTTACGGTGGTAGAGCCTGACCTGCATCAACACACCAGTAATTCTTCACATATACATATATATCTGTTCTTCTATTTCTGGTCAGATAACCTTTTTTTCACAGCAGTTTTATTTCCATGACTGAATAAAAGAAAAAGTAAACAAAATCACCACCATTGAGAAATGCACATCATATTCTTTACTAATGTCATTATATTATTGTATTGTTAGTTCCCATAGTCAGGGCCATAAAAATTACATTTTTTTTACTTTTTGAAATGTGTTTATAATGTTCACTTCGTTCATCCACCCTTTATGTGTGGTACATTAGATCCCATTTGGAAAAACAATACGGTAGACCAACCTGACTGACCTGGATATCAACGCAAGTGTGCCTATAACCCTCACAGAGGCCAGTCACATAGCTCAGATAACAATGTCTGAACATCTTCCCTGAGCCAATTGCACAGCAAATGAATAACACATTTTAATGAAAAGTTGAACAAAGACTAAAGTGGCTTCGTACAAATGTTGCAAAGACCTGCTATAAGGCACACTAGGCAATTTATAATGTCAACTTAATGAGAATGTGTTTAATTATCCTTCTGGATTGGGATAAGGCAATGGACGCCTCACAATGAGAAATCATTGGAAACGGTTACGATAAAATCAACGCAGCTGAGTTGCTGCAGCCTAAATTCATTTTTACCTTTTTGTTCAGAACTGTCAACACATTTAAACACTTTTAAAAGTCATGAAGCCCTCCAGGGGCCCTACGTCACAGTTTCATTGAGTGAGCGGCAAAGCATGTTGATGGGGTTAGTTGTTGTATAAGTGGGTCTTGTCAAAGGAAAAATAAACAAGTTCCTAGGTGAAGGAACAACCAAATGAATGTGTTCGGTAGACAGAAATCATTTGGTGCAACTGGACTTTCACTGGAGAGGGGATGGGGGGTCCTGATGGGGGGTTCCTGTTGGGGGTTCCTGATGCTCCCCTCCTCTCCCCCTTTGAGGCTGACCATCACAAACCCCAACATCACAATGTGTATCTCAAAGGGGATTCAGTGATGAAAACGGGAATGTTAAAAAAGCACAATACAAATACAAAAGAAATACAATAGTCACGCTATATAAGGAAACATTTTGCAGTTACGTGAGAATAGTGATTTCTAAAACAATTGTGAACCCTTAGTGATTCAAGAAAATAGCTGTTGATAATAACGTATTTAAAGTACAATACAAAAAAACTACAAAAAAGCATGACAATGAAAGAAAAAAACCTGATGATGCAGAACGAAACAAACTGAAAATAACAACATAAAAACCAAAATCCATTGAAAAGTGTCGTGGAGAAGGAATGAAAAAGGGGTCCAAACAAGACATTGAGCCAGAGGGAAGAATGCGTGGACCCCAGAATACCATGAAGGACTTGTACAGGGCCACAGGAGAACCTGATGGAGTTAGCGAAGTGATGTTGGAAATATATAGCCTATTAAATGAGTAGTAAAAATTAGAATGAACATAAACTATTAGTAAAAAAAAGAATAAGAGTCTTCCACCCTTGTACGGACTGACAGGCTGTTCCAGATGCATAATGAGCTGCTAGAGAACGCCCTGTCCCCAGCTGTCTATTGATATTCTATGTATGACAAGAAGGCCGGCATTCTCTGATCTGAGGGTCTACTTAGTATGTATGGCATGAGAATGTCTTTGAGGTGGCTGGCTGTGTGACTCTGCTCGGCTTTAGATGTTAATAATAAAACTCTGTAGTAAGTGCATACCAGTATGAGGAGCCAATGAGGCTGAAGCAATAATTAGGGTGTTGTGATCACACTTTCTAATCCTGTTAGGACTCTGGTAGCTGCATTCTGTATTGGTTGCGGGTGTTTTAGATTTGTGCCAGTGCGGAGTGATAAAAAATAAAACAGTGTTACGTTAATCTAGTCGGGATGCTATGAAAGCATAGATTTGTTTTTCTGCGTCAGTAAACGAGACAAGGCTCCTGATTTTGGCCATGTTCCTTAGATGAAAGAAGGCCACTTTGGAAATGTTCTTTTTGTGGTGGTTCAATAAGAGATCCCAGACTTTTGGAGAAGTGGAGAAAGCCGATTCCCTTCTATCATTTTGGGGGCCAAAAATTATTATTTCAGTTATTAGTATGCATTTAGCAGCAAGTTGGCAGTTGCCCCCAGACATTCATGTGGGTTATTCAGGATACAGAAGTGTGAGTTGTGTTTGATGTTACCAAGTTGATGAAAGAGTTGGTCATTTCATTGATTTGACGGAATTATTTTCTTATAGTTTGCGTTATATCTTTATACGTTGTTACTAGTATAGAGTCTTAAAGTGTGTTATCCAGGTGTGAGAATTTCATTTCAGGTCACACTAGTATCCTTTTAAGCCCTTTTTAAACCATATGATTTGGTATACTAATGCCCTATGAGCAACTCTTCCTTCTCTACATACGTCATTTCTCTCTCTGTCTTTCTCTGTCTATCTGTCCCTATCTGTCTCCTTCACTCCACCCCTCACCCTTTTCCCAGCCTCCCGCTCTCCCCACTCTTCCTGTCTGGCTCTTTTCCTTTCATGTCTGTCTCATTAGTGGAGAATATCTGTACCCTCTTCACCATCTCTTACTGTCACAGTCCTTTGTGGGGAGACTCTTGACACGGTTCTGTAATGCTGGCCCCTTGCCTTTCACTATGGCCCCTTCAGTCTCCTAAACTGGCCCTTAGCCTCTCTGCCTTTTATACAGGGCCTTTCATCAGAGAATGAACAAGAAAATCACATGCACATGTTAACACACTCACAAATGAACCGTGTGTGTGTACACCAACACACACACACACACACATGCAGATATTTAATGCAAGCGTGCACACATACACACACGAATGCCCACACACACACACAATGTCCCAAAGTTTTTTATGATAAGGCACAGACGGAAGAAGTGACACTAGATACTTACTAAATAATAACTACTTTTTCCAACACTTTTCATATGTGCTAGTGTCCTTGGGCTCTGTGTTATTGATTGTCTTTGTAGTATTTGCATGCGGGGCAGCTTTACATAATTGTCATGCAGTTGAAAATGGATCTGTTGTGAGTGTGTGTGTGTGTGTGTGTGCTTGGACAGTACTGGGCCTACTATTGTAAACCAGAGGAAAGCACTTCTCTTTTAGCTCTTCATGGAAATCGGCATTGATGTATTCAGATGAGTACCAACATGAACTCTAAACTCTCTCTCTCTTTCTTTGACTCTCTCGCTCACAGCCTCTCGCGCTGTTTCTCTCTTTCGCTCACCGTCTCTCTCTCTCGTTCTCTCTTGCCCCCCCCCCGTCTCCCATTCACTCCCTAGCTATTCCTTCTCTGATCATGTTAAACTATGTCCAAGATGATCAGAGCTATTTGCGCTGTTAACCAGCCGGTCCTCTGCCTTGGAGGAGGGGTTTCCCTTCCTGGCTGTTCACTCTGGGTACCAGAGTCTAGCTTTAGGCTCAGTGGCGTGATGGTCCTCCTAGAACGAACTGCCCAGAGGACCAGGGGTCTGGGCAAATGGGGGGCCTGCTGGAGGGGGCAGCAAGACGGGAGGGGTGGAGTGGGACAATTTTAAACTGGTGGGAAGCCATTGGACATTTATCAGCGCTCGAGGCCTTCAAGGGGTACTGCGCCCCGTCAATGAGAAGGGAGCTTTGGAGATGGGTCTCATATTCCGTTTACCTTGTGTTTTCTTTTCTACGGCACGTGGCGTCCGAGGGCTGAATGGTGTATTATGTACCGCGCTGCTGGGCCACTGACCCAGTAAAGGTTAGAGTAAATAAAAAATTCTCTCCCTTTCGGCCTCGTCTCTCATCTCCAACATGTCCCGTTAGATTTAGTGACTCGGTGTTCTGACACTTGGCTGGGCCGTCTGTCCTCGTCCTCGTCCAGAGGTGATCATCCGCTGCAGATCGTAATGGAACATTTACACCTGCCTACGAACATGTCACCTCTTTTAGTGGGGGCCACTATCCACTAATTTATCCACAGTTTCTATTTGATTAACAATCTAAGTGTATTCATTTAGGTTACGTCCCTGCCCACACCTCCACACCCCCCCCCCTCTCTCTCTATCTCTCAATGCGTCTTTCTTTTCTCCCCAACACTCTTAACGTGGCATTTGCCATTCGAGTTCAATGTGATTGCGGGGGGTTTTAATATCCGTGTTTAGAGATGAGCATGGTCAAATGGCTTTACTCGTAATTAGTTGTTACTTCCTATGACCGGATTGATATACTGTGTTAAGTGTGGGTTTGTGGGTTGTGTTTAGAGTGTGTGTGTGTGTGATAGAGCACCACTTAAATGTTTTTGTTTCTGTGTGACTGCATGTTTCACCCTCAATAGTGTGTATGTGGTGGTGTTGGAGGTGTGTGTTTATGTTGTTTTTGAAGGTTGTAGGTTGTCATGATGAACACAGTTGCAATGAGTTGAAGGTCCACGAGTCAATAGAGCTCTTTCACTGTCTGATCTTTATGTCCCTGCTGAGGCCTTTAAAAGCCTCTTTGACGTGCACACAAAGTGAAAGGAATAAAATATGAGATGTGAGTCATCGATATTATTTTGCCTTTTGGATCCATATGTGTGTGTCGCTTCGTGTTGTGTGCGTGTGCCTAAATGTGTGTGACGTCACAAACGTGAGCAGTTGTGTCTGACCACTGTGGTTGAGTAGGCACCTGTTTAGCCCATGATGGAACATCACTTCCTACATTGAGGAATCACGGCTAGAACTGGACTGGCCCAGTTCTGTTGACTGTGAGTTTAAAAGCCCACACACCCTATAAGCCCATGCACCCTATTTGCCTCGTAAAGCCTATAATCCCCTATACCCTAAAATACCACATACCCTATAAGCTCCCTTACCCTACAAGCCCCTACACCCTATAAGTCCACCCACCCTATAATCCTTACCACCCTATAAACCCATGCACCCTATCTGCCAACATACACTTTACGCCCCCATATTCAACAAGCCCACGTACCCTATATGCGCCATACCCAAAAAGCCCCCGTACCCTAAAAGCCCCATACCCTAAAAGCCCACATACCCTATTAGCCCCTATACTACCCTATACGCCCATATATCCTAAAAACCCATATACCCTATAAGCCCCCATACTCGATAAGCCCCTATACCCTAAAAGCCCACATACCCTATAAGCACACGCACTCTATATGCCCACATACTCTATATGCCCACATACTCTATATGCCCACATACTCTATATGCCCACATACTCTATATGCCCACATACTCTATATGCCCACATACCCTATATGCCCACATACCCTATATGCCCCAAATCTACTGAGAAGAAAAACAGGACATTTCCATCACCAATCGACACAGGGCTGTATACAACAGGAGTCTTGTAAACCTTAACTCCCTTTCACTTATGTTATCTGACCTTGTGACTTTAGCTGTGCTGTCATGTTATGCTGGATAAGGCATTCAGATATAAGGCAGACGAATGGAGGAAAGGCAGCCTTGCTGTGGGGATAAGAGGTGCTATTTGTATCCTTGAGCTTCAATGCACATTTGTTAATTGTGTTTATTTGGTTCCACATTGGCTCCTGCCGATGCAGCAGCTATTCTTCCTGGGGTCCACAGAAAACACAAAACAGTCCCAGTATTTGTGTGTGTTTGTGTATTGCCACCGCAGGGCTGGATTAAGAAATGATAGGCCAGAGGGATTGTAATTTTTTTTAATCGACTGACAGCCTCTACCCACCGGAACACTATAATCCCCAGATGACTGTTTCTATTGAAGTCAGTACTGGCAGCCATTGAAAATGTAGTCAAATTGCTTCCGAAACCCTTCTAGAGCCATACCCTCTTATGGATAATAATATATTGTGTGTATGTGGTTACAATGCAACAAGAGTGTGGTTGAAAAAGTTAAATAACAAAAAGAGGACATTTTGTTCTCTGCTCCTCAACCCCCTATGGTCTTAAGGCCAAGGGCACCAACCCTGGATCCATTTGGACCGCTGTGTGTGTGTGTGTGTGTGTGTGTGTGTGTGTGTGTGTGTGTGTGTGTGTGTACATGTGTGAATGTGTATGTGTGTGTGATCCTGTGTGATCCTTTATTACAGTGATGTTTCCCAGGAAAAAAGAAAATCTCCAAACTCTCGTTAAAGGACAGTAACGTCCTTTGTTGTACACAAGTCTTAGTTAAATGTATGTATGTGCAGCATGTCTGAGGATTCAGATGAAGTCCTGCAAAAGTGTTTGGGTGTGTTTGCACCTGGAGGCGGCGGGTTTGTCCCATCAGGGGTCGGTAGAGGGGGGTCAACATCTTACCTAGCCAAGTCCTCAACCACTTCAATCCAGCCTGCCAGGGGAGTGAATGTCTGTGTGTGTCAGTGTGTGCGTGTGTCTGAGTCAGAGCCTGATCGACTTTCACTGAGGAACCATGACCATACACTTTATACTCTCTCCGTGAGGGAGAGATCCGTGAGGAGGAGGTCCGTGAGGAGGAGGTCCGTGAGGGGGACATCCGTGAGGAGAGAGATGAGGACAGGGTTAGGGTTAAGTGCAGATATGTTGCCAAATGTTTTCATTGACATTTATTCATCTTTTCATATGACACACAGCAAATATAGCATGTATTCATCTATTGACAATATACATTTTATGTCAATGGGCCTTTTACTAAACACGGGTTGTTTATGGGATAAACAATTGATAATTGATTATTTCTCTCTCCCTCCCTCTCTCTCTCTTTCTCTCTCTTTCTCTCTCTGCAGGACGAATGACATAGGATGAACACTGCTGGCGGGGTGTGTCTGTCTGTGCTGTCGTCCCTTCTCGCTGTGGCCTGGGCCGTGGCTGCTCCTTTAGCATTAGCTCCTCTCTCCGCCTGGGCCACTGCCCATGTAGCTGCTCATGGTGGCCCTCCTGGGGAGGCGGGCGTCCTCCCCTCCCCGTGCTCCAGCCTGGTCGCCGGGGTGCTGTATGGATCTTTCTCCCTGAGGGAGCTGTTCCCGTCGCGGGCGCTGGGCTGCTCCTGGTCGTTGGAGAACCCCGACCCCACTAAGTACTCCCTCTATCTTCGTTTCACCCGCCACCCTTCTATCTGTCAATCGCACTCCCCAAAGCTCCTCCCCCTCGACCATCATCTGGCCAATCAAAGCTGCCCGCTGGATCTACAGACGCCACCTCGCGACCAGGAAGTGATAGACCTGTGTGGCGGGGAATTTGAATCAGAGGGACAATATTCATTTTTGCAGTTCGACAAGAACTTTGTGCAGCTGTGCCTGTCACGACTGCCGTCGCCTGAAGAACCAGCGTTAACCAGGGAAACCCTAGAACTCCGATTGGTGGAAGTTCTGTTGATAAACAACGAGAACTCCAGCCAGTTTACTTGTGGAGTGCTCTGCCGATGGCTCGAAGAGTGCCTACGCAATGGTCGCCATGGAGACATTGACATTGCCAATGGCAACGGCTGTGGAGTCACGCAGACAGGTTGTGTGTGCCCTAACAACCATGTAGCCATGGCTCAGCCTGTACCCCTTCTCCCAGCAACACCCCATAGCAACGGATCGCTGTTACCTGAGGATTGCTGTGTCACAGAGATACACCATAACAACGCGATTGCCATAGCGCCCAGGGACGTCAGACAAGGTGAGGCTGACTTCTTTCATCACGGGTTCTAGTTCAAGAATGACTGAGAGTCAAGATCATTGTTGTCATAGATTGTCAGGTCTGCATAGAGTCTGAGAAAGTGTTTTGTATGCATTCTAGATTTGAATACATAGAGTTCTAGGCTGCAGTTGAACAAGATATCGGCAATGACGTAGAGCTTCTGTTTTCTACCAGGAATATACTTTTAACCCCAAAACAGCATATTTGTTATATCTCCTAGAAACCCAAAGGTTTAAATTTGTTTGGCTGGATTTTTCTTTGATACCATTCCAAAAGGTCATAAACCTATCATATCTTCTTCATAAAGCGTTTATTTTTCAGTTCAAAGAAGCCCTCAAATCTTGTAAATATTTAGCATTCTTTTTGATGTATTTTTCAACTCCACACTCACATTTGACAGAGGCAGGGTCGCTTGGTTTGGTTGTGTGTTGAGAACTTACTGATCAGTTGGTGTGGGGTGTATCAAGGTGGGTGTGTGTGCATATGCACACCCACACATTCGGCTGTGTTTGTTTGCTTATTTATCCATATCTTTATTTGTTGACTCTCCTCTCAGCTGTTGCTGTTAGTGAAATGAAACCGCTCTATGTAAGTGAGAGCTGTACATATGCTGTTGGTCACCATTCGCCATCTGCTTAGATGTAATTGCAACATTAGGATGTTGTCTCTGAAACAAGAGCGTGACAAGTTCACGGACAAACTGTATTTACTGAACATAAGTGTTGTTGGCGAAAGTTTTAACTGGTTCTATAATACTGAAAAGTTAATATATTGCTTCATGTTGGTCTAGGGGAAGAGATAGTACTGAGTAGTTCATTGTGAGGTGATTTTGACTGATGTACTAAAGAGAATCCAATATTGTAATCAAATACCACAAATCTTTCTGGCCAGAGAGCAGAAGACCTGCCCTGTCCTCAGACACCCACACACACACACACAACTGCTCTCAGCCTCAAGGGTGATGCTACCTAGCTGATGGGAAGGTTATCGGACGACACAGGCGATCGACAGGGCAGATAGAGTTCATTATCTAATCGGTACACAGAGAGAGAGAGAGAGAGAAAGAGAGAGAGAGAGAGAGGAGAGAAATGGAAGAAGAGGAGGAACACAAATGAGGGGTTTTCATTCCACTCTTCTTTTATCAGACGCGGTTGTGCATTCACTCTGAACACCAAGTGGTCCATTTTAGATGAACATGTGATTTACCAAACTAATTTTAAACACACCGAGTAGCAATAGCTTACACACAAATCATTTTGAAAGGGTTTGTTTGTTAACGTAAAATGTGTTTAACATTCATAAATGTTCTGATTCTTGTCAACATGCGCATAGAGGCGCTAAATCCCTCCCACCAGCCCAGACACTGCTCAGCCAATTCTCAACCCCCTCCGCAAGACTATTTTAGACTCTGGCATGTCTCTCAAAGTATTTCTGTATTTTTCTTTTGCCTCTCTGTGGTCTTCTGTTTGTTTCTCTCTCTCTCTCTCAGTTGTTGTGGAACACTACAGACGGGGTTACCATGGAAACAAAGCTAACATGTATGTGTTTTTGATGCAGAGAGGAGTACAATGACTTGTTATGTCTGCGCATATTCAGTGTGTGTGCGTGAGCAACAGTCAGTAGTGTCCAGGTAAAACCAGCAGCTAGGGCCACCTATCAGCACCATAACATCTAACTATCTAGGGTTGATGGTCCCGCCCCGGTGTTTTCAGGGAGATATTGATTGGTCGGCTCTCGCTGTTGAGGGCCGACCGGCGGAGGCTGATGGCGAACCCAAACGTGCGGAGCGCATTGGTACAAAACATACGGGGAGTCTAAAAGAACCACAACAGGAGAAAACTGGCAAATGGAGGCTCACAAAACAGGCATGGGAAGACGCACACTAGGGGTTAACTAACCAGGGGAGACTGGGTGCTGATGAGGGAATAGGTGGCAGGTGTTACTAGGGGGAATGGCATGCCCGAGTCCAGACTGAAACCAGGGGAGACTGGGTGCTGATGAGGGAATAGGTGGCAGGTGTTACTAGGGGGAATGGCATGCCCGAGTCCAGACTGAAACCAGGGGAGAAAATATCAGGGGAAACAAGGAAAACCCTGCCCGGTCTAGTCCGGGGTCGTGACACTTGCAGTACATTTAGTACCCATGTACGAAACATTTATATGTGAAATGGCAACATAGAATGACTGAAAAGGTTGCCGTCATACCAATGATAACATCTGGCGGAATAACAGTCCAAATTAATAAATGTCATGGATCTTAAATGATCACATCTCACAGGGAACCCTTTTCGGTTCTGTTTTTTCAGGAGGTGCTGATAGCTGGTTTAAGATCCTAAGCAGGGCAATGTTCCCATTCACTGCCATGGGGCATTATGTCGTCCATTATACCAGACAGCAAAGTAAAGTAGTATCTCCAGGACCAACCCTGGAGCCAACATGGCATTATACTGTGAGATAATAATATGTATTTGGCTAACACCTCAGGAACATTAAACACTTTATCTCGTGAGGAGAGGGCTTTGCTGTAATTTCTTATTTTCAAGTGATGGGAATGGATAAAAAAAGGTTGCCAGATTGAAACCTTTAGCTGGGAAAGTGAAGACACTGTTAAACATTAATGCTCCCAGGTAGTGGCTTAAAATAGGCATGTGGTTGACCCTGATGAGGGACTGGAGGCTGGAACTGACGGGTGGATGGGTGATGCATTTCAGCTTGTGTAACCTGGGATTTCAGGCAGTGGAAAGTAGCAGATTCCCCAAATGTCTGGACCTGTTTTAAGACTACTGCAAGGGTCTCCCTGTTGGGACACCTAGTGACTTGGTACTAGACCACAGAGTAAAATAAACATCCCCATGCACAAACAATGTTTAACCTTTACTTTCGATCAGAAGATGTCAGAGGACTGTGAAACGCCCTCGGGACTGTCCCGTACTTCTTGAAAACACAATGTCGCCTTGATCTTACTCTGGTATGTTGCAATGCATTTCGCCAAGATTATATATAAATGCGTAGATTTTGCTGGCTTCATAAAAAGGGATATTTTTTAAGGAGTGCTATATTAACAGTGGTTACACAGAAGATATAATTGTCAACCATCTATAATCGTTTACCATTCAATCTAAAACACTGTTTTTCCTTACAAGGACTTATGAATATGGTTAGTAAATAACCTTGTTTTCACACAGACCTGCAGAACAGAGCATTCACACACTTTGACTCAAGTGTCTTGCAGATGCCTAACAACAAGTGTCCCGTGCCATGCGTATGTTTCATGGTCCTTCACTTCGCTTACATATAGTTTCGTTTCGCCTCAACGTGACATTCTTCTTCTTTCAATTCACACGGATGTTTCCATTCACTTCACCCGTGGTGATTTGTCTCCCCCTGTCCAACGCTGAGGTGAGTTGGCGAAAATCCCGTCACACTCACTCACCCAGGTGCGTTTCTTGTCCCCTCTCAGGTACGTACGCTCAAACATATTGTCCTTAAGTTAAACACATTGGCTCAATTCAGCTGGAGGTTGATTGGCATTTAACTCTTTGGCGCTGGCGTGGAAGTGCAGGAATTGTCATGTTCTACAACCTGGTACTGGGATGTACACAAACAGCGGTGGGAGAAGCGTCAGTTCCTTCTGAGGTAAACTTTTACTTTCCGTTCCCCTAGAGTGACCTCTGCACAAACTCAAACTGTGGGAATGATTATAATAATCAGAATCCGATTTATAACAGTCACATTTATTGTAGTATATAAATAGCATGTGTGTGTGTGTTTGTTTGTGCGCCGGTGCGTGCGTGCGTTTTCATTTGGAGTCATCAACGCGCTGTCACTATCTAGGCAGTGAATGTGTCAGTGTGATGGATGGCAGATCCCTCTCGATCCTCGTTCTCCTGGTGATGAAAAGCCAGGAGGTTAGAGGGCAGAGCTGTGATCTTTATCCAGAAACTGAGCACTCTTCCCTGGGTTGCCTCGTCTGTAGGGTTGGCTCCCAGGATAAGTGCAGGGTTTTTAAAAAACACAAACATCTTAGTCGGTCTCAAACGGAATACTATTTCTATACAGTACCTATTTAGTATACTAACTTTAACCTGGGATTATAGGAGAAGTGCGGTACTAACTTTGACCTGGGTCTATAGAAGTACTGTACTAAATTGAATCTGGGTCTATATGAGAAGTCGTGTACTAACTTTAATTTGGGTCCATGGGAGAAGTAGTGTACTACATTGAATCTGCGTTTTTAGGAAAAGTAATGTTCCACAATTAACTGCATTTACAGGGGAACTCTTGTACTATATTAAGCCTGGTTCTATTGGAGAAGTTGAGATCTGATTTTACTTTTTACCTTAGTTTGTTATGCTAAACTATTGTCTTTCAGTAAAATAAAACACAGTTTTATTCTATGAGTATATTGTTTATTTTTTATTTTTCTTACAAATAACAAAAAAATGATAACCCATGTCCATTCATTACGATCCACTAAATAATAATGTTTTCTGGTGCTGCACAATTATTATCCTGCTGTGGGAAATAAAAGCCCTACATCAGACAGGAACGTTGTTATAAAGAGGTATGTTCAGGTGGAGTGTGAGGGGGGGAAGAGGAGGAAGGAGGGGGGGAGAAAGAAAAATATTGTCTTTAGATCGAGCACAGCTATCAAGGCAAGAGGCTACTTTGTTCCTCTTCATTTGTTTGGAGAAAGGATTTAGTGAGTCAATGTCAAAAGGCTCCAGAGCCAATCAAATGTGCCTCAGGCTCAAGGCTCTCAGTTACAATGGCTGTTCTAATGTAATGAAGGAGAACCCTGGAAGTCTATTTTTAGGCATATACAATCTCAACACAATTTTACTCAATGTCATGTAGTACCATTGCTTAGAAGAAACAGGTTTTTAAGAAAACTGTGAACAACGCTTCAAGACATCGAGGTCTTTGGAATGTGCAATACTAGCAGACCAAATTTTGTCAAGTTGTACTATAAAGCTTAAGGCTTATATAAAATCACCAGGAACTGTTTTTTAGGCCTTGTATTTTGTCTTACTTAATTCTACCTAAGATCATGGAACGTTGTCCCTCAACCGTACCAGCGACATAATGTCTGTTCATACACGGTCCTT
The DNA here is from genome assembly GCA_016801125.1 of Novumbra hubbsi. Classification (NCBI taxonomy): domain Eukaryota; kingdom Metazoa; phylum Chordata; class Actinopteri; order Esociformes; family Umbridae; genus Novumbra; species Novumbra hubbsi. The sequence goes on from JACXGK010005779.1 coordinate 21,923, forward strand.
GGTATGAACACAGATGATGTGAGACAACGCATTCCCTATACGTCTGCAGCAGCAAGGCCCCAGACATCTACATCACAACCCTTTTCCATGTTTCTGCCGACATTGTGTGCCCAATGCCCCCCCCCCCAGGGACCCTGGTCCATCCTAGTACACAAGGGAACGGCTATTTAGGATGCAGATTGGGCCTCCTGTGTGACGGGCCTGCTGCTCTCCTGTCATTCTGCCACTCCCATGGCCATTCCAGAGCCCGGCTGGAGAACATGACACTCCCAGATTCCTCTGGCCTGCCATGCTCCGCAGAGACACCAATTATCACCATGGACCCCGTCTCTGGGAATAGCCATTACAGAGTGGGAAGGGAGGGTGGGGAGAAGGAAGAGAGAGAAGAAGGGATAGCGGTTATAAAGGGAGGGAGAGAGATGAAGAGAGAGCGATGAAGAGAGAGAGAAAGAAAGAGAGAAAGAAAGAAAGAGGGAAAAACTCACAGAAGCACCGAGGGAATATCCCTACATTCACAGTAATTAGAGCAAAGCCGGAATGTGAACGGTGTGTTTGTGTGTCTGTGTGTGTGAGAGCGAAGGGAGAGAGAGAGTGAGTGGAAGGGTGGTTTGTGTCTCTGTGGCGCCGAGCTTCACCAAGCCCCATCCAACCAGAGCACTGCCCATGGGAGACACTCTGAATCACACTGGAAGGATGACATGGGAGAGTTGAGGCATTAAGATGAGAGGACCGGAGGGGACAGGGGAGACAGCCTTGTCTTGTGGTCTGGTGGGGTGCATAGTGTCAAGAATGAAACACGAGCCACTTGAAGGTCCAGATTCACCCAAATACATTTTCATAACTGTCTGTTGTTTCCTCTCTTCCCTCTCTTTTCTCCATCTCCTCGCCCCCTCTCTCTCTCTCCTCTCCCTCTCACTCATCTTCTCTCTCCGTTTCTCCTCGCCCGGTCTCTCCATTCCGTTTTTTTCATTTTTGTTACAGGAGGAAGCTCTTTTATCCCAAGCAACTCATGGGATCAATTAGTTTTAACAGTGTTTCAAAAAGACAACATTGGCATGTTTCACCTTGCCTGCTCAGTCATTTGATCTGCTAACCTTTTGGGTTACTGGTCATTCCAGCGAAAAAAGCCGGAAATCTGCTGCGCCTGTTTATAGCATTTCTTTTATTATTTCTGTTCTCTCTGACACACATTCATCTCTTTGTCTCTCATCCACTCTCTCTCTCCCTCCCTCTCTTTGTAATTTGCCTCTCAGGTGGTCGCAGTGTAGTTTTCTCTTGTTAGCCCAAAGAAAGAAACGGTAAAAGAAAACAAATGATAAGAGGAGAGCAACAGATGTGGCTATGTTATTCTCTTTCAGCCTTCTAATCACGTTAACCTGTTTGGCTTTTCCATCCCCTTCACCCTCTAGCTCTCTATGTGTCTGATGGGCAGGGTTCTAAATGACAAAAATGTATGTTGTCAAAAGTCCATCTGAAGTTGGGTCTCTAAATAATTAGTTGTACAACACCGTTAGCGCAATTGTTGATAATGAAACCAAATGCCTTACTGAAATAAGTAATCTGTGTAGAATTAGGTTTCCACATTATGCCATATAAAAGCTAATTGTTACAATTGGGATGCAATGCATTGAACATTTTAGAAATACACCATTTGTAATGATAGTGGAACCATGTTAACTAATCTGAAATACAATTATTCTGTAGGGCCCTTGAACACAACAGCACAGCAGACCAGTGATTACCTGGGACAAGGTTTATCCTCGGTGCACTCGGTTCCCCAAAGAAAGCCCCTGCTCTCAGACGTTTAATTGTCTCATATTTAGAGCTGTGCCCACGCTACATGCTGAGGAGGCAGTTATCTGGGTTAACAGAAAAATGAAAATTGCTGTTTATCCGTGAGAGTTGATATGACATAACATTTATTTTAATTAAAGTCATGGGTTCAATTGGGTGGGAGTCAGCAGGAGCTGAACACCTGCACATATAGTTCAAATGAGTTCTAGGGGGCTCTGATCCCCTTTACTTCCACTGTACCTCCACTGTACTTCCACTGTACCACCACTGTACTTCCACTGTACCTCCACTGTACTTCCACTGTACCTCCACTGTACTTCCAATGTACCTCCACTGTACTTCCTCTGTACTTCCACTGTACCTCCACTGTACTTCCACTGTACCTTCACTGTATGTCCACTGTACTTCCACTGTTCTCCTACAGGCCAGCAGCAATATTTTAGTTACAACTGGAAAGTAGAAAGCTGGGCTCCCCCACAAATGTGCACTAACAGCATCACCTTCTTGCAGAAGTGTACACTTCTACACCACGTCTCCCAAACTGAAAAGCATTGGTGGAAAGTGTGAGTGGCTAGAGGGAGTTTACAACACTTCTAGCAGTCAGTCCCTTTGCTATAAGGAATGGAAATGAACAATGGCACTCTTTAGAGAATCCATGGAGACTTTGCCCAAGGGGGCCAGGGCAGGCCCTTTCAATTTAGGACGTTGTCATTCAAAACAGCCTGTGTAACAATGACACCCAACACATAGAATACATGTTCAGACGGGGCGAGGAGAGAAAGAGATGTGGAGGAATCGGAGTATTAGCATCATGACCAATACATGGAGGGGTAGGGGTGTATTTACAAAAGGAAAAAGGTGAGAGCGAGAAAGGGATTAAACAAAGTGTGAAACAGAAAAGGAAGATAAGAAGTAGAAAGGAGAGAGATGAGTGAGGGGAACATTTGAGTGGGATGAGAGGATAAGGGTGTTGGGATGTGTGAGTAGAAAGCCTGGCTGCCGGATTTCCTTGGTTACAGGATTAGTATTCAAGGCTCATGAGCTCTCCCTCTCTGACTGGGCTCTGGACTGAGCCTCTTTATGTTACCATGGTGCACTGACACACACACACACACACACTCTCACAGACAGGCTGACAGACGGAAAGACACACACACACACTTACAAACATGCTCAAGTCAGACTAATTTAGAATAGACAACTAAAATGCTGGTCCCTACAGGTAATATAATTATAGCCTGTCGATTTGCTGCTCTTATTCGTACTGCATGCAAGGTCTCAGGCTTTAAGAAAATAAACCTTCAGGAACGTTGTGTATTACTCCCAGCTTTGAATTCAATAAACTGTCTGTTTACTTGCCCTTAACAGGTTTTGAGAAACAGCACTGCTGTAAAATTTGATCGGTACCTACTACTGTAGCTAGCCATTAGCAATTAGCAGCTTGCCAGCTACTTAGAGATGATACAGTATGAACATTTCATGTCACGGTCATAGTGACCCAAATGATCACGGTTATCGGTATTAATGGGCGTCAAAACCATCAACCACAAGTAGATAAATCCAATGGGCATGGGTGTTGACGTTACAATAACAACGCAAAATCCGTAAACAAAGCAAATGAACAGATTGTACGTCTGTACTCATTCATCGTGAAGAAATATGCTGCTTCTGATCTAACGTCCTGTATGCATCTTTGTTCACTTGAGAATAGCATGTAAAAATGTCCGCATTTTTACCATGTCCTGTGTTAACCTACCTTGCATTCGCTATAAAGTGAGATGGGGTCCTCTTTGTTTTCCCACAAAACCCATGTTGCCATGCTGGGCCTGCGTCAGACTGTAGCAAACTTTGGTTGATGCTAGTTCATAGTAACAACAGTTGTTTTAACCACGGTGACCAAAAACACGGCTTTAATGTACATTTTACCATCAGGAATTTTGTAGTGGTTCATCTTGAAACCGTGAACCATTTAATTCCTACAGGTACTTTGATCCTAGCTAAATAAATAAAGATCACGTTGCAAGATACGTTACATGGTTGTCTGGCTAACGGCTGTTTGGCAGCTAATGTGTAGAGATGATGTCTGACCTTAATACAATTATAAAGTAATCCAATAAAAAGGAAGTCAAATAAAATCCAAAATATGTTAAGATACTGTGTTTCTTTTATATTGGAAGTTACCTCCCTGTCTAAAGCACACCAAGTCTCACTGTCAAAATGTGTTTCAATGTGTGTGTGTGACATATGATGTGTGTCTGTTGTGTTGGAGTTTGGCTAGTCCTTACTAGAGCTTTGCACTGATCCTATAACACTCTGTTATGCATGGCTGTGGGGACTAGAGGTAGGATTTAAAACACACATGGTAAGTCAGTGGGACCAGCTACAATAGTATTGCAGGCTTCAATGGTATTACTTCATCAGATTTTCTGGATACAGCACTTTCCTAGTATCCCCTATTTCCTTCCATCCTGGTGTTACTTGCCAGATGTTTCTGTTTCATTCCCAAAACTTTATCTGTCCCTTCAGAGAGGCTATGACCATGTGGTTAGAGGTGCAGCTGTTACCATGTGTGTCTTTTGGGAACCTTTCAGCGTGTGCACACGCATGTGTGTGTGTGTGTGTGTGTGTGTCCTACTGTGTCCTACTGTAGCAGGTTGATCGATAGTTATGGTTTCATGGATCCTGTTCCAGCAGGAGAACACACACACACATCGATCCTTGTGTGCCCTGAGAACACCACAGTTATATAAACGAGACACTTTATCCAGACGAGTTGGGAATGTGCTCGGTAGCGTAGCTTTAACAGAACAGTTTACAATAAACACCTGGATGCTCCCCAAGGAGAGCAGGAGAGGGGACAAATGGAGACCTGGTGATTGAAAAGATGTTTTGGAGCAGGCCACGTTCAGTGGACATTCAAAAATAAATCTAATGCACTGGAGTTTCTCTCAATGCTTTGTAAACGTCTCCTCTTGTCATGTTCTCCTTTTAGACTACGTTTCACACATGAATTAAGGGGTCAGGAATGAGGTATTAGGCCCTTCGGTTTTTCTAATGACTGTCAGGTCAGGTGATGCAAAATGAGGATGATTAATTTGAAGGAGAACATATGACTGCTGTATATAAGGAGGAATGGATGTGTTAAGCAATGTGTCACTACTGTGTCAAATGATCACACCACAGCGAACCCCGGTTCATTGCCATTGTGGTTTGAAGGTTAGAGTTCAGTACATTTTTGGTGCAGTGGAAGAAATTAATTTTCAATAGGTACTGAAGATCAATTTTTTGTTTACTTGGCAAAAGATACATCACTAATTCAGGATATAATGCTTGATGAGAGCATTATAGAGCATTATAGAGCATTATAGAGCACTACCTTAAACCAAATAAATATGGAATATGTAAACATGGCGCAAACCCTGTTTTACAATAATATATTGTTTTCAAAACAGGCAGCTTTAAAATTAGCTGAAGCATGGCCTAAAGTACATAGACAACATTTATGTAATTCAATAAATTAAGGTTGACTGGGGAAGCGTTTTGCTCAGTGTCTATGACACACATGGCCTGATTCCTCACATTAGTAATGTGCGAAATGACTAGAATGTAAACTGTAAACCAATTCCACACGCATAAGCATCACCGCTGCAAACGGTACATTCATGCATTACTCAACAAATGCATTTCATTTCAATATCAACTTCTGACGTGATGCAACAGTAATACAGAGTTTCTGTGAAAAACAGACACATGTTTTAGTTAACAGTGCTGAGCACCACAGTCTCTTCGTCTTCATCTTCATCTAACAATGTTTCATGGTTACATTTGTTTAGCTGCGTCAAACGTCGCCCCAACAAATTAATCATGAAAGGTGCCAAAACATTTGTCCATCTCGCTGTCAGGCTAGAGATTTAACCTAGAGTATTCTCTAGTTTTTAGGTAATCTGTACCACCACTAACAATTCCACAACTTACTGTTCTTTCTCGAGTTCGGCTCACAAAACAACGTTTGCAAAGCACCAACAATTAGTAGAATTTTGCATTTTGATGTACGCAGAGGCTCTCTTTCAAACAAAGTAGCCTAATATGTTTGTTTTTTCAGCTCAACCAGGTTTATTTAAAAGACATTAACACAGCGTAGCTACCTATATATTTTTTTTTATTAATTTACTTGGGTAAAACTTGTAAAGAACCCTGTATGGTACGGTTATAAATGTGTGTAAGGTTACAGCCAACACACACACACACACAAACAGTTCTTCACATGACAGAAGGGACATGTTTTATTCATTATTCATAGAAACCAACCATGCTAGTTCTTTGAGTTTTAGCCATCCAGTCAGTGTCGGTCCTAGCCTTTTGGAGGCCCTAAGCAAAAATGTACTGCAGTGATTAGTATGTTTGGGGCTGTGTATTTTAGCTATTTCTTTTTCAGCTAGTGATGGAACAGCAGGGGAAAAAAAGAAACAAATCAAAATCAAAGCGTGAGAATGAAAGTGACAGGCCGGCATTTGTTTGAGGTCTCAGAACGTTCACCATCGCAGAATGTTCTTCGATAACAAGCATGAGTTATTTTTTATTCTATAAAGTACTAGTAGAGGTCACCCTGTTTCAATGTTAAAGTGTGTGTGTGTGTGTGTGTGTGTAGGAATGTTTTTAGAGAATGCTTGTGTGTTGTTTTGTGGTGTGTGTACTTTTTATCATAGGTACACTTCAACTGTGAGAGACGGAATCTAAAACAAAAATCCTGAAAATCACGTTGTATGATTTTTAAGTATTTAATTTGCATTTTATACAGTTGAAAGTGTACCTATGATAAAAATTACAGACCTCTACATGCTTTGTAAGTAGGAAAACCTGCAAAATTGGCGGTGTATCAAATTCTTGTTCTCCCCACTGTATATGCATGTAAGGTATGTTGCATAAATTGTATATGTATTCATGAAGTAATTGTTATGCACAAAAACCATGACTGCTGATTTGACCTTTGACCCCCACGAGGTAGTTACTGCACTCTGCCTTTGCATTGCCTTGCATGGTTCTAACAGCATTGTAAAAGCAAGGTGCAGTAACTACAATGTTGTTGTTTTCTTTTATCTGTTATAGTGTTTTCAGTTAACAAAGGATATTTAAATTGTGTTTGGATTAATATTTTTTATGTCATTCACAAACTTTGCATCATCATCTTCAGGTTCATCATCATTGACACCGTCACTAGTGTTGTTGGCTTGATGAAAATAACATTAATAATAATAGCAGAAGCAGTGCACAGAGATACAGAGCAATTCTCCGAATATTTCTTTTTCTTGTTTCAGAGAAAATGTTCTTGCTCATGTTTGCTTAGCTAGGCTAAATATGCGTGCCGGAAACAGGCAAGCACTATTATTGTGAAGACCTTTGCATGGTACTGAATATGTACAGTAATAGAAATCTTCATAATTGCTGCAAAAGATTTTCCTAAATTAGTATTTAGAATTATAATAGTCATTAGTGTGATTTATTTCTCGTTTTGTGTCAACAAGCAGTAAATCATGATCACTACCTCAAACTATGTTATGGGGGGTTATTGCATACTTAAATTCCATTATATAGTCATATAAGTATATATTATAGTATATAATATATATAGTATATATTATTAAGTGACATTGTCTGCACATTTTATAATGACAATGCAAATTATTTCTCAATCCGCTTTATTCAAAACTGGATAACATAAGTTGCCACATAATTCGCATTTTAACAATTTGACGCTTACATACAATCATGTACATTTGTTTTGTTTAAGAAATATATATAGCTGGTATTGCCCCCTTTGGCTGAAATAACCTCAATAAGAGGTTTCCTATAACTGTCTACCAGTGCAAAATTGTTTCAGCTGTGTGATGTTTGATTTTTTTTTTTGCATGCATCTCAATAGGATTAAGATCTGGTCTTTTACTTGACCATTGTAGAACTCTCCATTTCTCCATTCCAGTCAAAGCCTGGATTGTAATTTTCATTGTCTTTATCTGTAGATGTTGTTTGAAAGAAGATTAAATATCGACATGTTCATACTCCTTCAACTAAATATTTCATGGAGTGTCCTAATATTTTCACATGACTGTATATTGTTTCAAAAAGAAAAAAGTAAATGATCTGAACATTATGAATGTATGTTTTCTATATTCAAGCTAAATTCAAACTAAATTAATTGAAAAGGGAAACCCACCATAAAAAACCCAAAATATATGACACGTGTTCGCAATTAACATAAACAGAAATCTAATGTCCTTATGCGGAAAAGATAACATAGGAGTGTGGTAACACATCGTTTCCCAGAGTTCCTTAGGAGAATGCAAGGCCATATTTTAGAAGGCTGAAACTGATCCGATAACTATAGCTATACTTACACTGCATTTTTACAGTATTATACGGCATTATGCGTCAATGTATAATGATGTATTATGCATATGGACATTACCTGGGCAATAAAGAGTTACCACAAGTTCAAATAGTGACATTTTTCTTTCTTTATTGGCCGGAGTGTGGGGTACAAGTCGGTTTTGCTACTATTGAACTCTCTCATTACGAGTAAATCTTTCAGGTGTCTATGGCAATGCCAACCACTGGCAACCTGCAGTTAATCATAATTTAGCTTGTCAATGTAGCTCTTTCTTTGTGTGTATGCATGTGTATATGCATGTGTTCTGGTGGTAGGTCTTTAAAGCGGTGTATTCTAACTAGTTTAGCTATTTACCTAGCAAGAACGCAGTAGGTAAAGAAAGAAAGTAATCCGAAATCAAATGAAAATGACTGGTCGGCATTTGTTTGAGGTCTCAGAACGTTCACCGTGGCTGAATGTTCTTAGATAACGACACATTTTCTTGGAATTATTCAAAGTATTAGGTGGTCACTTTGTGTGTGTGTGTGCATATGTGATTATGTAACAGTAGGAGAGAATTGCCAATGTATTGCCGGCATATGTGTGTTTTTTGTTAAGAATTTGAGAGTTTGTGTTCACGATATGCTTTATTAGTCAGTCAGGACATTTAGAGCACAACAACCTATCATTGCGAGTACATCTTTGACAATTATTTCAATGCAGCTGCTAACAATAAACCACCTGAGCTTATAGTCACTGTTTAGGTTGTCACACTAACTCAACATGTGTGTGCGTGTTTGTCTATGTGTTTTGTGTGTGTGTGTGTGTGTGTGTTAGTGGGGCTATTTAGCCTGTCGTGCTAACTCAGTGATTTACTAGAGCAGTGTAATTACTGCTGTCCCACACCAGTGATTTAGAGTGTGTATGGCCTGTCAATCCCTAAGTGGCACCAGGACTGATGCCACGGGCTTGGAGATGACAGCCAACATTCATCTGATGTTATCCTGATGTTATTGAGATGCATCAAACAGTTTAACTGTCTAGCTGTGTCCGCGGAACACACACTCTCTTCCTCTGTGTCCGCTCTCTTCCTGTCCGCCATTACAGCCCAATGGGGGAGGATGTCCACTGTGGAGAGGCCAGCCATGTCGGTTCGCCATAGGAGAGTGAGGGGTGGCAGTCCTCAAAGTGTTTTACAAAGAGAGAATAGGGAGCCAAACATAGAAATAAACCCAAGTATGATATTAATAGGGACAGAGAGATGGTGAAGAGGGGAAGGGGTACCAAGCAGAAGGCTTATGCGTAGCATACAGGGGAGCTACGCTAGGAACTCTTAACCACCTGCGAGTTTCCTCTTGACACCACAGTCTTGTCCTTCGCCATCAGTGTCACAGGACCCCCCCCCCCCCCCCCCCCCCCCCCCCCCCCCCCCCCC
>JACXGK010005780.1:9064-31613 GCA_016801125.1 Novumbra hubbsi
CTTGCGGGGGTATTTGGTTAATCCCCCCCCCCCCGGGCGTGGTTCTATTCCACGCATGCTGTTGCTACTCAAATTACAGCGGTGACGGAGAAGGTGGGGGGGGGGGGGGGGGGGGGGGGGGGGGGGGGTTAGGCGACAGGGCCGGTCAGGGCAGGCGGTGTTGTGTCATATAACGAGATGTGAGACCGGGCGGGGCCAGCTTGGCGCCTGGCGTCAGCCTGCGGAGGGTATGGATGTGGGCCCGGCCGGTCTCAAAGCCCCAAAAGGGCTGATCCGTGCCAACAAAGCAAGTCCACACGTATGATACGTGGATAATATGACACCCTGACGAACCAGTTCACGGCTCCCTTCCGGGAACCCGGCACACACTTGTGGGATGAATACGGAAGCACCCAGAGTGGCTGTTTTTAGGCAGTGCCTTTTGCGTGGGGGGGGGGGAGTTAAGCTTCGGTGTGCAGCATTTGCTTAAAAATAAAAGCTCTGCGGCGGCGATTTGCACGAGTTGGACCTCACGGGTCCCCTGGGAAATGAGTGACGGTGGCATGGCGGTGCCTCAGCTCAGATCCTCCCGGGTTGGGGTTGGAGAGGGAGAGGCGGAGCAGTTAGAGTGCGGTTGTGTTGTCCTCTGCTCCTCTCTGAGCCGAGCGAGCGGAGAAGGTCAGCTTCTGAAATGTCACGGCCGTGATTGTTCCAGACGGAATAATTGGAGAGAAAAGACCCCCTCAGCACAGTGGGGGGAGGGGTACAACACCAACCCAGCCAACCCCCCAACCCCACCATCACCACCACCGTTGGAATATTAACTTAGAGACATCACAGCGCTGTAAAAGGCAAAATATGCTCATGCCCTTCACTCAAGCTGTTAAGCAACGAAGATGTTAAACTAATGATCAAATGAGCGACGAACAAAACGCACTGAAACAATTAGGAACTGAGGTCCGGACGCCCTGTCTTTTTCTCAGAAACCCTGTGAATGTGATTCACCGATGCTCAGATACCTTGCACGGTGAACAGTCCCCCTCTGAGTAGACGGTGTCCTTCCACTCTAGTGGACTTTTAATGCAGACTGACAGAATGAGAGAGCCTCCGGTCGCAGAGTTGACTTGGTGTGAAAAAGAGAGGCCTTGAGGGAACTGAAGGCACATTCGCTGCCCGGTGCACACCCATGCAGAGCGGGAACATACGGTTGGTTGTCGCCATGACAGTCAACCACACACACACACACACACACACTGGCCGGAAGGCTCACAATGAGAAGCTGCTTGAAGACACATTGAATCAGGCGTCAGTGGTTTTCTGAGATCTTATGACCGCTGGCGGCTTTGTGTCTGGTCTTGTGATTGATGACCTATGGCTGAGCATCTCAAACGTACTGTCAAGGACCCGCCTGGTCGAGGACCCCATAACCGACGGCAACCCTACTATTCCACACATTCCATGATATATGTCAGGGAGAGGAACGTTTGGGTAACACTATCTTAGTGCCACATTCAATCACAAATACGTCATTCGCTATGAACACAAGTTTATAAATGAGAAGTTAATTTCTAGGAGAATTGGCGTTCCCAGGAACCCATTCACATTCCAGTCACGTAGCGGATGGTCACGTCCAGGACGGACAAATGACAACTAGAATGAGCTTACCGTCGTAGTAAACGATGGCTCCCACCAGCTTGTCTTTCTTCAGCATGGGGAACAGTTCCAGGGCCTTCTTCTTACTCAGGACGTAGCTGCTCTTCAGACACTGGACCCCAGCCACCAGGTCGTACATCTTTATACCAGCCCAGTAGTACGGGAGCTGCCACCACCTTAACCCACACGATGCAGAGTCAGGTTGGCCCCGTTCTGGTTCATCGGCACACACGCCGGTTTCTTTGGTCGATCGTCATATGCAGTGAAAATACATCGACCGAAGTTCAAAAGTACTGTCTGTTATACACGGCGGTCATTTTGCATGTATCTGGTTAAGCCAAGTGTGTGAACTGTGTTAACAAGCGTCAACAGGTCTCACGTGTAAACAGGCAGCATGATGGGTAGTGGAGCCGACAGATGGGGAGCAATGTCTAGCAGGTTGGAGCGCTCGTGGAGAGCCTCCTTCACCATCATGTACTGGGAGGAAGGAGTAGAGGGGTACAATTTAAGTTAGAAAACACATAAATAACAGACATAACAGACAATGTGAAAACGGCCAGTGCCTCAGGACTGCTGGCGGAAGGTTTCAATGACAAATGTCGACAACTGCGGAAAACCAGGGGGGTGTTTTCCAAATAGGGCTGTCATATCAGATTTATCAGATTTTCACAATATGATTATTGTGGCCAAAATAATTAATATCTATAGAAAGAAAAATGCATAATGCAATCAGTCAAATTCATCTTCGACTTTGGTTATTGTATGCATTGTCGCTTTTTTGGCAAATGAATTACACTCCTTATACAAGTGAGGGAAGTGGAGAGAGAAATGAAAGCGTACAAAAGAATGACACTTCATGGATAGTAAAAAGGCAACCAGATGAACCGATGAACAAAAGATCCACAAGTCCTAACACCCAGAGGAGTATTTGAAAAAAATCCATCTAATTTTCCCCTAGTGAATAGACTATGAAAATGGCGCGTCTTTGTGGATCTCCTGGGGGGTCCTGGGGGGTCTAGGTGAAAATAAATGTTCACCTAATGAATATGATATTATCATATGTGTATTATTAACATGATATCAATATTTCATTTGCCAAATATCCCCAAATATCGTACCAATACCGGTATATCAAGACACCCCTCAGATACATAAATACAGAGGGAACCAACCGTCAGACGGCATAAAGAAGCAGGACGGTTACCTGTTCATAATCTAATTTCATGATGGCCTTTTGGAGGTACCGCACTCCTCCATGGATAAGCTTGGTGCTCCGGCTACTGGTCCCGGAGGAGAAGTCATTCCTCTCCACCAGGGCGGCCTTAAGGTCTGGTAGCAGAGACAGTCGGATCAGTACAACACCGGGATTTATACTCAAGCTGTCTGAACCGCTTCCCCATATTCCCTGTACATCGCACTACGTTTAAACCGGGTTGTTTGACTCCGGTGAAGAGCAGTGCACTGTATAGGGAAACGGGTACACCGGTTTTGCGTATACATCTCATAATCACATAATATGAACGGGAATGTGGCATCGACAGCCTGATGACATCCGAGAGCAAAGCCGTGTCACTCGGACTGAAACGAATTTGGTTGACCCCCCCAAACGAAAACCGAATCTGTTTCCCGCGGAGGTGCCGTGAGTTTGGGGGCGGAGACTCACTGCGTGTGACAGCGTCTAAGGCACATCCGGAGCCCGTGGCCCCTCCCCCTATGACGAGGACGTCAAACTCCTGGGTGTCCTGCAGGGTGGAGAGCTGGGCCTGGCGGGTCGGGAGCTCGTCTTTAAACGGCTGCTGTAACTCGCCCTCCGCCGCCACGTGGGCGAGCCGCGCCTGGACAGCATAAGATGAACACAGTTCAGTCCAGCGGCCAATCAGCAGAGGCGTAGTACCTTTTAACAGACATCATCAACACGATGTTCTGGGCTAAGGGATTAGAGGGCAAGAAGCAATGCCTTCAGTCCTTAGATAATCTTCTATGGTTAGAAGAAAAAGAAAAATGGCACCTTTATTGGGAAGTAGGGGAAGGAAAATCGCATTTATATCGTCCTGCTTGCTGTACTTATGACAATGATGTCTGGTGTCTGATTTGCAAAAGCACAACGGGGCTTCGGAGGAAAAGAACAAAGTCAAATCAAGTCTGTTTTACAGGATCGGGGACAAGCAAGTGAAGGATCCCTGTCATAATGAAACATGTCATTCATTTATATTTTTCGCCTTTTATTCACTAAATGATTACATTAAGCCGCTACAACACAAATCCGTCCAATTTGACTTGCAAATCCGTGAATGGAACCTGGGAAAAGCGTAATTTAGGGCAGTAACAGCAAACAAGATCAGATAATTAGTGTCTATTTCCAAGGACGTGCATAGTTAAACACCCACAGACAGTTAAGTGCCAGACTGCCCTGCAATCAGGTTCAGCCTCTGAATATCATGCAAATGACCAATTGCCCACCGCCAGAAAGAAAAACAAACTTTAGGGCTCAAAGAGAGAAAGAAATTGCGCCTTTGGCGCTGAGACAAAAAAAAACTGATATATTTATCCAATTAGCAACAGCATCTCAAGGGTTAGTTAGCAGAGGCCATTGTAGGCCGCATGCATGATTGCAGATTATCATCTTTCAAAGACGTTCGAATTCCGCTTACCCATTTATTCTGGTTAGAGAATTGGAATGGCAAGACATATCGGGATACAAAAAAAAAAGTGCACATTAGGACAAAGGGTCAGACGCAATGCAGAAGTATTTAGGTATGTGAATTCTAACGGACCATTAACAGACGACGGACTGTCAAGTGTTTTTTCTATATACGTGGTGCTGACTAAACTCAGAGGTCAAGAGAGGCACCTGTTTCTTTCTAACGTTCCCGACAGGACTTCTTGGTTATTTTAAGCCCACTCTGCAGTGGCGCGGCGGTCTCGGGTCCGGTTGTTTGGCCTATACATTCGCTACCGTGCAAAATGTGTTCGCCATTACAGCCCTTCTGGGACCAGGCGCATCGCTGTGGCGCTACTTGGATGGCAGTAGTTATGTCCTTTTTCCGATATTATTTTCACACGCCATTTGCCTAATTAAGGCTATCAAATGATGCATCTCCATGGAAATGACCGCGGAGATGTATTACAGACCGGTCCCTGGAGTTCTACCGCAGTATTCTAAATGGCCCACATGATCTTCATTGGATTTAAATACGTTTGGAAATAATTCAATTAAACAAGTACTGCAACTGCTCCCACAACGCTTCGCTTGTCCTTCGCCCAAGTCCAGCAGGTCGTCTCAGTCCGCTGGAATGTAACCGTTCTGTCCACTCATCCAAATGCTTATTACCTTGAAAGAATCCTCAAACAATATACCTATATGGCGACGATATGCCTTTACACACCTTATATCACCTTAAGGCAGCGGGAGAGATTAGGTGTTTTTTACGGATCGGGATAGTTCCGTTCACCGTCCTACAGATTAACACGGGTGCCGCCATCACACCTGAGCGGGGGCGGTGCTGACACACAGAGGGAGACATTCCTCCTTCCAGATAAGACATGTCTACCAGGGTGTGGTCCTGGCTGCCGTGCCTTGTTCCCCCGACTGGCATGCTGTGCGTAAACCGCTGCTGAGAGTCACTGGGAAGTGTCATTAGCCGGTCCTCACTTCAGGAACGGAGCCAACGGGCTTTGATTGGAAAACGTTCATCTCCTCAAATGCACCGTTCAATATGGACCGGTTCTGTCATGCCGGTGACAAACGCGAGTTTACAAAACAATGACACGTAAATAAAGCGGGTGTTGGAAGATTCCCTTCACCGAGACTGATCTCTACGTGCCTCATTGAAATGGACCGCCGGGCCTACCTGAGTCTTTCTGTATTCCGACAGCTGTGATAGGCCCAGGAGGGCAGCGGCCGCCCCGGTTCCAATGATAGCGGTCCCTTTCAAGGCTTTCCGGAACGCCATTGATCCTCGTCCTAGAACACAAAACACACGGAGCAGCAGACTAAGCTGGACACACTGGTTGATATGGCAATGACACACTGGTTAATAGGGCACTGACACACAGGTTTATATTGCACTGACACGCTGGTTTAGATGGAATTGACACACTGGTTTATATTTATATACACACTGGTTAACAGGGCACTGAAATGCTTGTTTATATGGCACTGACACGCTAGTTTATATGGCACTGACACACTGGTTTAGATGGCACTGACACACTGGTTTAGATGGAGTTGACACACTGGTTTATATGGAATTGACACACTGGTTTATATGGAATTGACACAATGGTTTATATGGCACTGACACACTGGTTTAGATGGCACTGACACACTGGTTTATATGGCACTGACACACTGGTTTATATGGCATTGACATGACCGGTGATCACACGGAGAGGGCACCACAAGTTGGAAAAGAGCCAATCGGCAAGGACACGGGGGCTACGGGACGATGTGGGAGTCCTTGGATTATTCACGCGAAGGTGAAGTGAGCAAGTGAGAGTCAAAATATCTCCAAAAAGCAACACAAGACTGGCCATTCTGACAATCTGCTAGAAGATATCATTTCCCTGTGGTTCATGCATGCACACGTGCAGGTAGGGTTTAGTTAGCCCCGAGGCAAAGGATTTTTACTCATACGCTGACTACGAAGAGGATAAACATTCATGCTGCAAAAGAACTTGTATAACGCTTTCGAACAATATCTCTATCTGTCATTAATGTGGACAAGAAATGCATTAGAATAAAGCATTAAGGCACGTTGTGTTTTGATGTGCAGTATTATCCAATTAACTTAACCCTAGGTTTAAAAATCAGTGTTGCCCAGTTTGGGCAAACTTCAGCTGAGGTGACAATTTTGTTTTAACAAAGATAAGTTTTCATTAATTTGAGTTCTATTCGCCATTCAACACCATTGTAAAAGGTCGTTATGGAGTAAATGTGGCTAATGCTGAAGTGACTCAGCATGATTCAGAAAATAGAAAGGGGATTTGTGTCTTATTGCCTGGCAGAGGCGGAGTGGCTAGTAAATGATTGGTTTCAGAATAACTTCCTGGTGAAACACATGAGGCCCAATGCCCCACATTGCTTCAGTAGCAGTTTCTTCAACTGAATGAGAGAACATTGAGAAATGGCTCATTGACAAAACCTCAACACGCGGGACATATAAGCACGTTTGATGCATGAAATCACCAAGACAGAATCTTATCGTAAGACTAAATAGTGGTTGATTGACTGATACATTAAATTTAAGGCAGGAAATTAGCTACTTAGAAGGTTTATACAAATATCTACAGACATTACCAGTTTATAATCCAACCGCATGTTTTAATTATTATACATTAGTTACATGATGGCAAAAACGAGTTTATTTGTACTTCCATCCCTATTTCGATAAACGACTATCAGTTGCAAAGGCAGGAAGAGAGAAGTAGCCAGGCCTACAGATTATGTCACGTTGTTTAGAACAGAATAACATAATACTAGAATTCATCTCGTTATTAAAGCAATTCTGGTTTAGATTTAGTTAGTAGAACGTCTATAAAGGTATGCAAAGACGTTCAGTCAATAAATACAATGTCGCACTGACATTTCCGTAAAAATGGTTTGGATCGCTGTGAACGGAAAGGCATAGTCGTTAAACATTCAAATCATCTAAATAACAACAAAGCACTGTATATATGTTTTCAAAATGTGCACTTACTGATTGTCTAGGTTCAACTGATGATAACAACGCCTCTGGAGCCAGGGCGTTTACTGGGTGACAACCGCGGTACAACAGGGTTGTGATACTCTTGTTTGACAGCCAGGAGAACCAGGAAGCAAATAATGGCTGTTTGGCAAGGAGATAGACGAATAGGATTACACAGTTTCTTGAGTTATCCTATCATGCTTGGAGGGTGATGCGACGGTAATGACGTAGCAGAGGCCAGAATAGCAATAGATTCCCTTCGGAATTGTGGGCTGCACCAGTCACACCAGTTATGGCTTTAAAGAATTGTTGACTGTACGTTGTAGCACAACGACTGTGACTGTCACAAACAGTGACTGTCATACAGTTTATTAAAAAAAAATCAAGCGTGGGCTCTGTAATGTAGTTGTTCATCCAGTCAGATGAACATGGAAGTGAGACTGTAAATTTTCATTCCCCCGAAAGGTGAATCATGTTTGATTTTTTTATAATGATTGTATGGTTGTGCCAATTCCAAAAGTTATATTATTTTAAATTTTTATAATCTGTTCTGTTCTATCACCATGTTTGCAGTTGTATTTGAAACATCCAACATCGGAAGGAATTGGTATGCGTAATTGTTGATGCCAGAGCGTGACGTAGGCAGGTATTCCAACTCCGAGCCAAATAAGCAAAGGCACATTGTCAGTGTCATCCGCCGCCAGTCAAGAAGAAGGTTGGAGAGGTGCACCGCGACTTGCTCCATTCTCTTCACACTACAGCTTGTGCCATTGGATATGGATACAGCGGATACTATGTAATCCTCGTAATAGATGTGTTATGCGCACCGAGTGACACTTTAAGGTATTGTTTGTCTATTAATTATAATTTTCTATTCAGCCGTAATTAATGTGGTAAGAAAGTAATAGCATGCCTATCTTTTTTTTAGGTTTGCGTTATGTGTTCCAAGGAGCAAAATCGAGTTGGTAATCATTGTTCTAGAAAGTGACTAGTGACTAGCCTTTAAATAATTCCAAACTGGTAAGAAAAGGTAAGACCACGTGGGACACGTTGCGTGTTTTGCCATGTTTTTGCCGTTGGTACTTGGTTTGGAGATGATAAATGTACAGGCAAAAGATAAAAGTCTCCTGCGCTATTACGACTGCATTCAAATGTACATTATATACATTGCAGCAGATTGTGTTTTTACATAAAAATCAATTAATACTTGTCACCGTCTCCGTTCAGCAGCTATGCCGTGCGTCCAGGCTCAGTGCGGAACGTCACCTCAAGGAGCCAGTCCCGCTTACCAGCAGAGCGCCAGTTTACACGCGGCTGGTGTTCGCCACAGCCACAGCTGCGACTTCCTAACGCCGGAGTTTGTAAAGTTTAGCATGGACCTGACTAACACTGAAATCACCGCTGCCACTTCTACCAGTCTTTCAAATGTTGGCGCTTTCGTGGACAACTATTGTAACAATTCCAGCTACGACGTCAAGCCCCCTTGTCTTTTCCAAATGCCCCATGCCGGAGAGCAGGCATCCATCAAAGTAGAGGACATCCCCGTATACCACCAGCAACCGCATCAGTCCGATGAGATGGTCACATCACCCGAATCTGTTTATTACAAGTCCCTCTCTCCACACAATACGACCTTCCAGAGTCCACACAGCCACGCGTGGGAGGATTCTGGCTCTCTGTACAGTTTTCACCAGGACTACTTGGCTGTCGCGCAACGGATGGAACAGAGAAAAAACGCTATATCCAGATTCTCCTTGTTTTCTCTCAAACATGCCCAAACCGGTAATCCTATGTCGACATGCCAGATGAGATTTGACGGATCCCTCCATGTGTCCGTGAACCCGAATACCTCGGTCGGGCACCATGGCTTGGAGAGCCAGGGCGTATTTGCTTCCAGCGCCCTGAGGAAACACCCGGGGGTCGGCTTCCCCCATTCACATCAGCTTGGTCACGGACAACACTATGTGGATAACCAAGCTCTGTCGCCGCACAGCCGAGTGTCACTTGCCAACACGGACGGTTTATGCGCAGTGTGCGGGGACAACGCTGCCTGTCAGCATTACGGCGTGCGCACCTGCGAGGGCTGTAAAGGATTCTTCAAGGTATGCTACTAGAAATCTCGGTTGGGATTGTATTGTTAAAGACCTAACGGGTAGCTAGCGTATAATACAATTCTACTTTAGTTACGATAATGATAGTTGTATTATTGGCAGCCTGCTTAGTTTTGAATGCGCTATTCGTGCTGAAAAATGAATACAATCCCATGACAATAAAGTACCTTCATCTCATTGCCGTGCCAAAAGCGGAATGAAACAGTGCAAAAGGTCCACCGGGACCAGCAAATTATGAGTGGCCACGGACCTGTATTTACCCTGTGTCTGTCTCATCTGCTCCCAGAATGCATTACGCAGAGAGAATGGCAGCGCCATGGCTGTTAATTTCCCCTGTCAATATCCGTGGCAACAATATTTTAAATGACATGCTTGACCAATGAATCCAAGCATATGGTGGCAACGCACTAAATGGCACATAAGGTGTTGTCTTGTGTTTTTTGCAGCGCACTGTCCAGAAAAATGCCAAGTACGTATGTTTAGCTGGGAAGAACTGTCCAGTTGACAAACGCCGGAGAAACAGATGCCAATTCTGCCGTTTCCAAAAGTGTCTTGTTGTTGGAATGGTCAAAGAAGGTATGGTTTGTTTTACATCTTATTACGCACACGTTTACGAATCTCTCCGAAACGTTGTACAACCGAAAACGTCTGATATAATGGGGTTCAAATGATAATTTCTACTGTTTATTATTTAGTCGTCAGGACTGCCAGTTTAAAGGGTCGACGTGGCCGGTTACCTTCCAAACAAATAAGTCAAGACCCTTTGCCAAATGTCAGTATCCTTAGTGCGCTCGTGAGGGCCCACCTGGACTCCAACCCTACCTTGTCTCGACTAGACTACTCCCAAGTAAGTCCGTGCCCTAACTTTGTTCTTATTTTATGCCCGGGTGTACAATTACATTTTGTCATAACATAGACTTGTCATAAACACTAGGATTCTGAATTGATTTATGAATACCATTTAACACTTTAACATTTTAGTTCCAAAACAACTCTGACAACCAAGTTTCTGGGGACGACACCCAAAACGTGCAGCAGTTCTACGACGTCTTGACCGTCTCCATGGAGATTATCCGCGGATGGACTCAAAAGGTCCCTGGTTTTACTGATCTGCCAAAGTCAGACCAAGATCTAATATTCGAATCAGCCTTTCTGGAACTATTCGTTCTACGTTTGGCTTACAGGTATGTTAAATTACTATAACAGTCTACCAAATATAGCACCAAGTAAAAACGTTACTTCATGCATAGCAGTTTTGGTGAGAGTTTCATTTCCAATGTAATCGGTATCCGAGTCCTAAAGATTTTATGTTATCATTTTACAGGTCCAACCCTGAGGAAGGGAAGCTCATATTTTCCAACGGATTGGTTTTACACCGGCTGCAGTGTAGGCGCGGCTTTGGAGAGTGGATTGACACCATAGTGGAGTTCTCTGCAAGCCTTCAAAGCATGAACATAGATGTCGCAACATTCTCCTGCATGTGTGCCCTTGCCGCGGTAACAGGTGGGTAGCGTTACAAAACACTTCCACTCTCTTTTCCTCAAGTTCTGAAATGATAATCCCATTGTGTTAAATGTTGTGTTACGATTTGCAAAATGTTGTCTTTACAGAGAGACATGGATTAAAGGAACCCAGGAAAGTGGAAGAACTTCAGAATAACATTTTTAACTGTTTAAAAGTCCAAGTGAATTTTAACGACGGAGGTGTCAATCGACCAAATCACTGGTCAAAACTCCTTGGAAAGCTGCCTGAACTTCGCAGCCTGTGTACACAAGGTCTCCAGAGGATATTCTATTTGAAACTGGAAGATTTAGTCCCTCCACCTGCGATAATAGACACGTTATTCCTCGATACTTTGCCATTTTAGGTGCCAGCGATCATTTCAGTGTGGTTAAGTGAGGTTAATAACATGCTTTTTGGGGTTCTTTATCACAACGCGCATTTTCTCTCTTTATTGTTTACGCTCTTCATAAGAGCACTAAAGGTCTACATTATTAGATAGAAATAAGAGACAATACAACATATATTGCATACGTGTTGCCTAATTAATTAAAGGTTTTAGAAAATATCAATATATCATTGATTTCTAATGTGCAAAGAAAATGTTTTTTTTAATGAAAATTGTGAATTATTTAATTTGATTACAATTTCCAATAACGTTAATGTGTGGTGTTACAGCTAGATAATGCAACAGATTAGTTTCGAACTATTCATGTTTTACAGATTAATTTTCAAATCAATAATGTGAGATGTCTTATCTTGTCATGGTTGCTGTTTTGCATTGGAACTAATCATTGATCACTTTAATTAATCAAATGTTTGCCAATGTGTTTGTCATTTTATATGGGTTACAATGTCATAGTTTCCATATAAAAATAAAATTCCTGCGGTTTATTACAAATTGAAATACAGAAAATATTACAAAATAAAATTACAAATATTTTATCATGACAATTCATAAGGATTTATTACGAGCTATCAGTTGCTGAAAGTGGCACCATTAACTACAAACATATATATTTTTTAATCATTACTAGATCATTTTTAATAGTTCGTTTTTAAATGTATTCTATAACACTGTTAATACCAAATCGAAAAAAATACAAAATACTTATTTAATATTAATATTTTGTATTTACCTAATTTTCTGGCTATAAGACCTCTGAGTGATTATAAGATATTGGCTTCTATAGGCGCTGTTAGGCTACACGTCGATTTAACTTGAACTCTAATGTCAATCAAATACTAGGGTGTCACACCGTTGTTAGTTAATGGGGTTGATTGTAAGGTTTTGGACCATAAGAACAAATTGCTGGAGTGTGTGATTTGCCCTGCTACTGTAAATGCATGACATTTTCATACCCAACCCTCAGGGTAGGATTGGCATTTAAGAAACAGATTCAGGCCAATGTCTTTCAGTGCTGGCATGTAAGTAAGGACATTTTTGTCCTTCTTCTGATGTAAATAGCATAGGCCCTAATACCATGCATTTCATTTCCCCTCCCTACAATATCTCATCTATACTTTCAAACTTTAATATTTGTCCATAAAAGCTGCAGAACACTTTTTGCACATCTGTAGAGGAAATACATATGGAAATACATATGAGTCTTCTCAAATATGACATCTTTCTGTCCTGTCTGGAAATGAGATCTATTGATTTTTATTGGCAGTTAAAGGTCTTATGAAAACGATTATACTCACAAGAGTGTTTAATAGACCAGAGATCAATGGTAGGGTTGCTCTCCGCATCAGGCATATCATGCAGGCTGAAAGGCTAAGATAAAAATAATCAATATCATCTGTGATATTTCAAATTTATGAAAATCACGTCAATGAAGACTGACAGGTGAAGGCAGTCCCAGATGAATGTACTTAAAGCATCGAACACAAGCATGTTTACAACGGAATGTGTAGGTGTGTGTTTGAGTGTATTTGTGTGTTTGTGTGTGGGTACGGAGACCGTCTTCAAGGTGAGGTGTTTAGAGAAACCCAACGCCAGCATAGAAGATCAGGGAACCTTGCTGATATACACGACGGTCCCTTTCAGAATTGATTTGACCAAAAAAATGACATAACATAATCTACCAACCACGTGTTTTTCACGGCCATTGCTATGGATGAAAAAACAACCAGGTTTGTCTGAACCCTCAAGTGGCCTGCCATTCCATTTCATTATGGACGATAGCTTATCTCAGGAGTAGAACTCGGTAGGGATTCTGTTATGGCCCATGGCCGACTTAGTTCTCAGCGTAGAGCCTGCTTCAAAGCCTCTAAACCCGTTATCATGGCCAGCCAGGGTCCCCTGCATCCAGGCCACTATGATGACACTCCTCCACGTGACAAGATGCTACGATTCCATCTGTGGCAGCGGAGGACAATGGACCATGAACCAGCCCGGTCTATATCCAAATCTTTTTTTTTTACCAATTAATCAGGACCTGGTGATGGATATCATGATCTGGGTGAAGGTAAGTTAACACGTTTAAAAAAGTCTTGCTGTCTCTGTGATTTCAATGTTTAGATTGGACCAAAACCCTGCAAGGATCGCAGGGCTTTGTCTAATAGCCCACTGGGATTTAGATTGGCCCTGCAAGCAACTGTGCATGTCTGGAGTTTTCAGCAATAAAAAGGTGTGACCTGTCCCTTAGGACAAGTTCCAACAAACGTAAATCATTAGTCTTAAATATCCTTGGACTTAAGTATTTTGGGTGAAGAGAAAAATTATTCATGTTTAAACATCCTATACGCTTGCTCGCATTTTACCATTTCACAATCATTCCCTTTATCTTGTGAATTTTCAACCAAACATTCATGAAAGGTTTTGATTATGGTTTGTAATCAAGGAGATGGGTTAGTATCTAATCCTTGGTTTATGATTACTCAGGTGTTGATTGTTATCCAGACAATTGAGGATAATTGGAAAGGATTAGAATTAAGCCTGTGGGCCAAATCCTACCATGTAATACTTGATTCACGCCAACGTCTGGATTAACCAAGCTAATATGAAGTCAGCCCTCTTTAAGGACACTCAAAACGTAATCACTGGATTTGACAACAGCACTTGGGAGCTGGGAGAACCGGCTGAGTACAAGCCAATTCTGCCTGACTGTCTGGGGTGTTAATAGAACCCCTTCCGTCCCAAAATAAATAATGGTTTTCAAACTGTTGATGATCCATTTCATTACTAGATCGAGGATGTAACAATAGCATTCATCGCATAGAAATGAAACTAATTTAAGGAAATGAGCCCCATGTTGCATAGCAGACGGGGGCCAAAGGGATATTTGACCACAATCGAGTGTTATGCGTTACATAGTAAATGTGCCTATTCGTCACATACAAAACACACAGACAGACAAAGAAACAGGCAGACAGACAGACAGACAGACAGACACGCACACACGCTCTCATCTAAAAGTCCCAATCCATTACAGACAGTGGGCCAATATATGAGAGGTCAAACACAGACACGGAGTGTGTCGGTTTGTCTAAAAGGGGGTGGGTCCATGGGGAGGAGGGGCTCTGTTTGACCAGAGGTTTGCTAAGGGGCAGGCTGCATGGCATACAACCACTCATTTCTCCATCTGTATGCTCAGGCCAAGATTCGGACATGTCTCCTTTGGGGACTGTTCTCTAATAGGATACCACCCCGCGTTCCGTCGCAAAACCTTTTCACGGTTTTAATTGCACTGATAACTGGTTGATAATGAACAAAAAAAGGCATCTTAAGTGTTCGTTTTGTATGCCCATACTCATGGAGTGCAGACTAAACTTAAGTTCGACGCACTGGCACCTATAAAACACATGAGATGTCAGATACAAGACCTTTTCACTGTGAACGGGGAATGCGTTTCTTAATATGTGTGCTTCCTATTCTCTGTAAGAGACCTTGTTCTCAGCTTGATTCTTCGATATTCGGGAACTCAGATGAACGTTGTGCAATAGAACCGCTCTTAGCTGTGGTATATTGGCCAGGTACCACCAAACACTTGGGGTTTTTTACTTAATTATAGCACAGTGCAGGATAGACCACCCCTACCTACCCCATCTTCAGGTTTGATTGAATTCCAGCTGGCTTTTGTACAGTTCAAGGTATTGCAGTCGAAGGCTACTAGGCATTGCCTAAGGGCAGACACAAGTTCTGGGTTGTTTAACTGGCTAATATATTCTAGTCAGTTAACCACACAGCCATTGCTGGTAATAGGTTTTCTATCTCTCCAAAGGCCAGACAAGCAGATCTGGTCATGTGAACTGTGAACCATTGATGCTCTTTTTTTGGATTTCACTGTAAACCAAATGTAATAGTCCGAAATTTGTCAGGAGTGACTTGATAGGAGATTAATAAAAAAATACATTTGCATTTGGAAACTTTCTCTTTAGGTATTCTGAAGGGGCACACAAGGCATCCTGGGTGTTTTCTGGAGGTGAGTCTCTCTCCAGTTGTCTTATAAGGCATGCGTGTTTGTTTGCTGTTTAGTTAAAACACAAAAAACTGGTCTGCTGTTGATTCTAAGCTTTGCGTTTGGAATCTGTTGCTGGTGTTTGACAACGAGGTGTAAAAGAAAGTCAAGCTGGCTATCATAAGGCTTAAAAGTTAAAATAAATCAGAAACATTGCCAAACATTAGGCATGCCAAAGTAAACTGTTTAGCAAATGAAGGATAAAGCCCTGGTGAGCTTGCCAATGGATCTCTATGTTGGACTGACAAAAACATATGCAGTGGATAAACAAAAGTGCTCACCATGACGAAGAAGGTGAACTGTTCAACAGGTTGATAACACTCCACAGGAGAAAAAAATGGTCCAGGTGGTAACCTATTAGTTTGCTGACGACAGTAAGATGAATCCCCCAAAAAACACTGTGTCTGATCAGACACTATCAAAGCTATCAGCGAGTTGCTCAGGGCCTAAAAGTGGACCATTTTAACTGGCCAAGTTAGTCACTTGATAAAAATAAGCCTTTGACATGTTGAAGACAATACAAATGGCACGAACATTGTGTATCTGAAAACCAATCCAGTACAGGCCCGGCAGTGGGTTGCTAAGGTAAATACCAATGTCAATCGATGATGTGTGATGTTGTGTGACTGTTTTGTTTCCAAGGGCCCTGGGACCCTGGTTAGGATACATGGACCCCATCAACATCTAGGAGATTCTACGCCCCAACCTGGTCCAAAGCTACCACAAGCCGCTGACCTAAACCCTGCTGAAAACATGTGGGGTGAGATCTAAAGAGTCGACCAGGGACGCACAGGAATCTTGAGACGTTCTGTATGCAAGCATGGTCTCAGATCCCTTGATTTATCTTCTCCCACAATGTCAGATTTTATGAGAGACGGGAAAATGATGATGCTGTCACCTTGACAAGAAGAGGATGGACAAGCACTAAATACAGGGGAGCATCAATCCAAAAGTTTTTCAAGAAAAATATGTATTCTTCTTTTTTATTAAGAAGATTTATTTATATATCTTATATATATATATATATTTCGAGTTCAAGACCAGGCTGATGTGCATTAATGACTTTAATTTTCCGAGCCTTTTTCCCACATATTTTTACAGATTAATTCTGGAGCCACTCTATATGCGACTGATATTGATATACTGAAGGAGAAAGAAAATAGTTGAATACCAAGGCAGTGCAACTTCAGTACATAAGATGAAAAGGTGAAAGAAACCCTCAGCCACAGAAGTCACATCACAGTAGGAGGGGAAGAAAGATGGATTTGAAAAAGATTTGTATCGATCCTTCTGTATATCTACCTGAAAATCTCTTCTCACCTCAGGACATTGGGGCAAATGTTTGAAGAAAAAGTGGATTTAGGATGAAGAGCATCTCTGGAGGAATTCAGGCCTTGTTTGAGGATTATAACTTTTTTTGTTTCTAGTCAAAAGCCAGGGAAAATTGTCCTCTAATGCCATATGAGACATGGCTTATAGCACAGGTAACCACTTGGATGGGAAAGATAAAACTGTGCAAATCTAAAGTTAAAATATTAAAAGTGCCACTTCGATATATTTAGTATAATTTGAATCGCTATTGCCGCAATGTTCATTTACAGAAAGACAGCTCCAAATATTGCTCCTACTGACACAACTAGGATCATTTCATCCGCCTTAATACCTAATAGAGAAATAGAGGAATACACATAAACAAACCCACATTTTGTATCGGGTCCTCTTTAACCTATTAACCTAATGTGAAAACAAAAGATCCTCAAGGAGCGAACTTGAAAGAACAAACATTGGACACGTCTGACATCTAGTGGCGATCTGGGAGGAACGCAACTGAAGTAAATTTAGCGGGTAAAAATATGTATTTTTCTGCACCGAACTTCCTGTGAGGGAAGAGAGAGAGCCAACCCCATAGAATTTGAAAGATAGAATGGGCTCAAAATAGAAATGGAAGAAGTTAACGGTACGCTTGAAATGGTTGACTGCCGAAATACCCGCAATATCGATACTTGTATTTCTCCTCCTCCTTGCACTGACTTTGTTGACAGGAAATTTATTAACATGTAAGCGTGTCCTATCTAGATATTTTAAAAGTAATGTACTAATTGTAAGTATCACTTATTCCAATTATAATTTTGCAAAATAACTGAAATGTCAAACGCTGTGTGACCATAACTATGGTAATGTAGAATCTTCCGTTATCACTTTAACTGATATGACAAGGGAATGTGTTTTTGTAATGTCAGTTGAGGGGATTCCGTGCTATCCATTATGCCGTAATTATCTTGAACTAGCTAGATCTATTCGTTATATTTCTATGGTCCAAAGCTCCACCCCCGTCATTCGCGGTTTCATAAAAACCGATCGTAGCCACACACGCAGTTACAACATACTCACGGAGACCTCATTATAGGTGCACTGTGAGAGGTTATACTGCAGTAATAAGTAATAATTATTTTATTTTTTTCTAAAGGAAGACAAACACCGAATCAAAAATGGTAAGGCCTTTCTTTTCTCACCCCGATATTGCATTGTTTCATCGCTTGTATTCATCTATTTATGAGAGTTAATGACCTATCCTGAATTTGTAATGTTACTATAGTAAATCGTTTATATAAATGCCAACATGAATGTTAGTTATTTCTGTAAATAAACTATTTTTTACGACACGGCTATTTTTATAGCAATATAACTTCGACGTGATAAAATCGTGCGTCATTAAAGAGTATCCATTTTGCTCGGGGCTCAACTTAGCGCGCGGTTTTGCTTTAGATGGAACACCATAAACGCAGTAGAAAACTATGCTGGTACTTGGTCGTATATATGTTTTATTTGTATGTTGTTACTTCCACTTTAATTGTGTTCTTTACATTTCATATAATATAGAAATTAACTCAGTCACGTGTTTACATTTATTATCGAAATATCAAGGAGTAGCTTCCTTCCATTTTGAATATTTAAAAAAGGAGTTAACCGTTTCCAAATGCAGTGTGCGTGGGGCCAGTGTGGTTAGGGGTGTGTTTATTTGCGCTGTTGGTTTGAAATGCTGATGTGGCTCCCAGAAGTCCGTGGCCTGTGCGTATTCTGATGTGTGACCAGTTTCTCAGTACAAATGCAAACAAGACCAAGTCTACATCGAATGTTCTACAGATAAATTAAGAGTACAGAGAAAATTGACATATTGGAAGAATGGTTATAGTTTTGTCCTAATGTAGCCTTTTCACTTGTTGACGCCGTAATTTTAGTGCACGACTTAAATTATATTGCTTAACATCCTGTCCGAATAACTTTGTTATTGTTAGTGGCTTCTCTTAAGTTATTTGCTCAAACATTCTAGGCATACATCATTGGTGTTAGTATAGACAACTATCAGTAATCTGTGAAAGTAAATTCTGAGGTTAGACGCTTAGCCTAAGGGATCAACATTTCTGAGTAGTACATGGCTGAGACTGTCTGATCCTAGCGTAACCGCTATACTAACGAGTAAGACCTTTCGTTTATAATCCATTCTAGTACGGTTGGTAAAACCGTTTGTTTGTGTGTGAAATCCAAGCCCATGTGTTTTCCTGCATAACTCTGTAAAGATCCAGAACGGGATAGAACAGGAAACTGAAGGGGGAGGGGTTGACCACTAGCTACTGAACAAATTGTCAGGGTGCCAGCCATTTTGGTGCAACGCATTTACCATGCACAGTCCACCAGGGTTCAGGAAGTGGCTACTACTAGCCACGTAGCCTAATACGCCATCAGCAGGATCAACTTTCTATCAAAAATAACACAGAGCTACATTAAGCCTAACTACAGTTTCAATTTGGTGAGGGCTTTCCCTGGACAATTCCTGACAAATGCAACACAGTGGATATTTAGTTTGCTAATTCTGCAACAAACCAGGACCTGTTTAAAGAAAGTTTAGATGGACGTGTTGAACTAGCTGTTTGGAAAACACAATGTGGCTATTTCCACACACATGCCTGGAGTACAATGGGGTCTGAAGTAGGTGAATGCATACAAACTCTGGCTGAGGGGGGGTGGGGTTACTGGGTTGTACTGACGACTCACTTTAAATAGCTGGCTGCAATGCAGCTCTGACCTAGCTGCCCTGCCCAAATGAGGCGCAGACACTGTCACCCTTGTGCAATGTCACTCCCTTCCCATGCGTTGACGCCTGTTTTTGTCGGACTGAGGCCAACGATGGTTGTAAACCCTGGGCCTAGCAGTAATCGCGAGTGTCGACATTTGTGTACGGAGAAAACCCTTACATCTTGACTCACTGGGTCAATTGATCAATCCAATTTTGGTTTCACTGTCATTCTTCCGCCAGAGGGCAAAACCTAGTCGGCACGTGAGCCTGTGTCCTCCCGTTACAGTAGCAGGTGGTCCTGTTTATAGCACGGCTTTCCCAAATCAAAACACTCATGAGGTCAGCCAACACGCATGAGCACAACTTTCCACTGTACTTCCTCCCTTTGGCGTGGGACTGAACTTGTTTGTCTTGTCGCTCCCTTTCTCCTTAATTAACCTGTTGGCGTAACCGAACAGACGGGTGGTGTAAGTGTGTAGCCGGCCAACTCTGCCTCGGCTACTTGACAATGTTGAGCTTGTTATCAGCGTCACTCGTCGGTGACGCTTGTCTCGTTCATGGCTATCGCAAAATACTTTGGTGTGGTCTTCGTATAATAGAATGCAAATGTGGGGTGGTATTGGTGCTATCCATTGACCTGCTGAGAGAGTAGCTCCATGCCTGCCAACCTATTTTGGCCTTGAGTCTAGATGGGTCTAATCAGCATTTCGTTTCTGGTGAAAAGCTTAAGGCTGAAGTCAAAATGTAAAAACCTCTTTAAATACTAGTATTAACCTGTTTAGACAAGTTGGCCAGGCTTTCGAAACCCTGGTTGTCAATGGTTTTAAAGTAAGACAGATGAGCCGACTCCCGGCAGAGTTGGTAGGCTAAGCCACATTAGGAATCACTGCAGTCATGGTGAATTTAGGTCACTGTACAAATGGACATATTACCTCGTACTGGCTTGTATGTCTGGCAGCTAGTTGATGGTACTCTTCTGGTGAATGTTTTCAAATTTCATCTGTCACTCTGGTGGAGATCGTGACGTTCATGCTGTGCTGCCAAACCTCAGTCATACATACAAGTGCAAAAATACACTTGACAAAAACGTGTAAATGAGGTGATCCAGTTCTGAAAATATCACATGTTCCATATGAATTAAAACGTATTTGTCACATGAAATGATTTAGGAACTGAAATTGACTATTCAGTATGAACTGTAACAATTGTTATCCTTAACCAGAGTGGACTGGCCATTGATTGTGTAGGCCAGGGGTACATAGCCCTTGCCCTTCAAAGTCAGGAGCCGACCTGTAACACCTCCATTTATTGTACCTAATTTATGTCCCCGGTGTAAATAAATCCTGGATTAGGTGGTTGCAGTTAAAATCCACACAAGCTAACTTCAAGGTCCAAGGTTGCATCAGAGTGGTGTAGGCCTGTTCAATGCATTTATACGGCTGTGAGAACCGGTAAGTAACTTTGCTCCTGTCTCTCTCCTTTCCAGCGTGAGTGTATCTCTGTGCATGTGGGACAGGCTGGAGTCCAAATGGGCAATACCTGTTGGGAGCTGTACTGTCTGGAGCACGGGATCCAGCCGGACGGCACCATGCCCAACAACAAGTGTGTCGGGAGCACGGACGACTCCTTCACCACGTTCTTCAGCGCCACCGGCACTGGGAAATACGTGCCCCGTGCCATCTTTGTGGACCTCGAGCCCACCGTCATCGGTGAGTCTTTTTGGGCTGAATTGTGTGTGTGTGACCCTGATGGACCAATTGGATTCTGGCCTGGTGGAGATGTGCGTTTTGATCCAAATGTGGAGACTCTACTTAAGATCGGAGAGTGCTTAGCGTCTACTTTCCTTCCTCTGCCTTCTCAGATGAGGTGCGTACAGGTACCTACCGCCAGCTGTTCCACCCCGAGCAGCTCATCTCAGGGAAAGAAGACGCCGCCAATAACTACGCCCGTGGCCACTACACCATCGGCAAGGAGATCATCGATCAAGTGCTGGACAGGATCCGCAAACTGGTGAGAAACGGTCATCTGGTCAGCTTTACGGTTAATGGTGTATTGAAGTTGAACTGTTTTCTGAAAGAGGAGCCTGTACATGAATCTAGCCAAAATTTTGCTTGTGAGGTCTTGCATGTTCTAGAAGGAATTTTTTTGTCTGTCTTCATAGGCTGATCAGTGCACCGGACTCCAAGGTTTCCTCGTGTTCCACAGCTTTGGAGGTGGCACCGGTTCTGGTTTCACCTCCCTGCTCATGGAGCGTCTCTCAGTTGACTTTGGGAAGAAGTCCAAGCTGGAGTTTGCCATCTACCCAGCTCCCCAGGTGTCCACGGCTGTGGTGGAGCCTTACAACTCCATCCTGACCACCCACACCACCTTGGAGCACTCAGACTGTGCCTTCATGGTGGACAATGAAGCCATCTATGATATCTGTCGCAGGAACCTGGACATTGAGCGTCCCTCCTACACAAACCTCAACAGGCTCATCAGCCAGATTGTCTCCTCCATCACTGCCTCCCTCCGATTCGACGGGGCCCTCAACGTGGACCTGACAGAGTTCCAGACCAACTTAGTGCCTTACCCACGTATCCACTTCCCCCTGGCCACATACGCCCCAGTCATCTCTGCTGAGAAGGCCTATCACGAGCAGCTGTCTGTGGCTGAGATCACAAACTCCTGCTTTGAGCCAGCCAATCAGATGGTGAAGTGTGACCCACGGCACGGCAAGTACATGGCCTGCTGTCTGCTTTACCGCGGTGACGTTGTGCCTAAGGATGTCAACGTAGCCATCGGCAACATTAAGACCAAGCGGAGCATCCAGTTTGTGGACTGGTGTCCCACTGGCTTCAAGGTTGGTATCAACTACCAGCCACCAACAGTGGTGCCTGGAGGAGATCTGGCCAAGGTCCAGAGAGCTGTGTGCATGTTGAGCAACACCACCGCCATTGCGGAGGCCTGGGCCAGACTTGACCACAAGTTTGACCTGATGTACGCCAAGAGGGCCTTTGTACACTGGTATGTAGGAGAGGGCATGGAGGAGGGAGAGTTCTCAGAGGCCAGAGAAGACATGGCAGCCCTGGAGAAGGATTA
>JACXGK010005781.1:0-31510 GCA_016801125.1 Novumbra hubbsi
ACCTGACAGAACTGAACACATTGACTACAGTATCAGGGTCAGAAGACCCGACAGAACTGAACACATTGACTACAGTATCAGGGTCAGAAGACCCGACAGAACTGAACACATTTACTACAGTATCAGGGTCAGAAGACCTGACAGAACTGAACACATTGACTACAGAATAGTAATGTATATTTATAGGCCTGTGGGGTCTGTAGCCATACTGTTTGTTACTCCAACTAGGGAAAGTATTGAGTGCTATGAGGTTCAGACAAACTGCAGAATTGAGTGTGTAAAGTGATTTGGTGGGTTACCACATCCTTGGATACCTTTGTCAGTTTGAATCCATTCAGAGAAACATGTTGGTTTTAGGATTTATGCTGCTACTTTTCATTTCAGTATACTGCCACAGTTTTTTGTCTTGAAGCCTTTCCAAGACCCAACACTAATCATAACCATTTTGAGTGAATACCTTATCCTTAATACCCAATCCTAACCTTTTCTATTTCTTATACACCTATAGGCGTTTAATTTTGGAATATTTCCAGTTCAGTTTCTTACACTATCACATTTTTCTCTTCTTGAACCAGCGTGGAGCACTGACGTGAGATGTGAGATCATGTTGGGACACATCCACTAAGTTGGTGGTCTGAAATACTCTAAGATTGACTCTTTAAATTACACATCCTTGAATACATGTGCATACTTGACTGTTTGTTTGTGTCCATGTGAGCACAAATGATTCAAACCTTTGCTGTGAGTGCATTACAATCTGGTTATGCGAATGTATGCCTGTGTATGTGTGTGTGTACATGCTCAAACACATGTGTGTTTGTAATTGCCTATTCGGTGCAGAGAGTGGACCTCTGCTGCCAGGATGCTCATGTGTATCAACCTCTCTGGTGGTTTGTTTCAATCAGGCGGTCTTCATTATCACACCCCCATGGTCCCCATCTCTGACCAGCTCCTCCCCTCTCTAGCCAGGAATGTCACACAAACTCCTCTGTTCTCATCAGTAGTTTAACTGTCGCAATGAGTTCAGTTTGTTGTGCACGGCTTTGGACCGTTTTGGTTCGGAGGGAGGGACGGATTAGGGGGGGGGGACTTGGAAGGAGAAAATACCAGCACTTACCTACCCCACCTCCCCTTCCTCAGACATGTACGGCCAACCCGACCCAACAAATGGCTTCAATCCAAGCCTGTATCAAATTTCCTTTTGTTCAGTCTGCTTCACTCCCATGTGACTGTGCTGAAGAGGTACACCACCCAACCCTCTGTGACATAACGATGTACTGTAAATGGAACCATGAGTCCTATTAGATGTACTTCTGCTTGGCTCTGTAATAAGAGTCACGATCGGAATAGCCGGGTCCTAGCTGGGGAAGGATGGAATGCATCCTAGGTACCCTACCCTTCGTCTGGTGTTATCTAAAGGCTGTGGTACACAATTCCCTCCCTCACAACCACAG
Organism: Novumbra hubbsi; assembly: GCA_016801125.1. Classification (NCBI taxonomy): domain Eukaryota; kingdom Metazoa; phylum Chordata; class Actinopteri; order Esociformes; family Umbridae; genus Novumbra; species Novumbra hubbsi. The sequence continues at coordinate 1,455 of JACXGK010005781.1, forward strand.
AGCTTACTTGGGCTGCGTATCTGGGGGAGGGGGGGTAGATAAATGTTGCAAGGATTTAGATGGAACATCATTTTAGTTAAGTCTTCTTTTATTGCCTATGCAAAGCTAGCAGGCTACAAGTCAGCAAAGGTTCAGACACACCAACTCACTTAAAATGCTACTATTTTCCACATTGAATATAAGTGAAGACATCAGAACTACTAAACACATCTCAGGTAGCAAACAGACAAGTCTAACAGACTACAACTACATTTTATATTGTGGTTCTTCAAAATGTAGGGGCTGCAGCACTGAAAACCTTATCCCCGATTGTACAAAATCTAATTTGTGGCCCAGAGGTTCATAAGAGAATGAAGTAAGAGAGGAGAGGTAAGAGGGGGCAAGGCCATGGGGGTCCTTGTAGTATGCGGAACATGATGGGGAGCCAATGAAGGTGTAAACTTTTCCCAGGGTTTGGTGCGTGTGAGGACTCTCGCAGCAGAGTTTTAAACATGTTGAAGCCTGGCCAAGGCTTTGTCTGACACCCCCAACAGGACTCCATTTGCAGAAGTCCAGACGTGATGTTACAAAAGCATGTATGAGGGTCTCTGCAACAGAGATGTTTCGGGGGTTAAATAAGGCTGACCTGGTTATAGACTTGATGTGTGGCTCGAAGGAGAGAGCTGGATCAAAGATTACTCCAAGATTATGGACTTCAGAAGACGGGCAGATGGAACAGCCATCAACCTCCAGCCAACGCAAGGTCAACAACAGCAGTCCAGTGGGAGGGCTGCAGAGGTCTAGTTAACCACATCCTGAGCCAGAGACAGTGTGGAGGATAACTGGAGAAGTTGGTAAATTGACTCTTAGATTGAAAAAGCTCCAGAAACAAATGACAATGTTGTGCAGAGCCAGTGTAAGGTGACGGATCCAGGGGCCGAAGTAGCCGGTTGATAGTGGAGAAGAGAGATCTCGGGTTACCTTTGCTGAGATTTATAAGGTTGGAGTAGTACAATGACTTTTCCTTGTTTTGAGCATCATTGTATTGATGCACATGCTCTCTGTAAGTCTCCAGGTGGACTAAGAGGCCAGTCCTTTTAGAAAGCCTCTCCAGTTGACGACCAGTAGACTTCAACAAACGCTGCTCAGGGGTAAACTAGGGAGCAGATACTGCAAATGAGGTAGTTACCTGGATTAGGCTGGGTGTTTTTGTAAAAGCACTTTGTGACAACTGCTGTTGTAAAAAGGGCTGTATAAATAAATTTGATTGATTGATTGAATGCATTTCAATTAACAGGTGTGCTTTGTTAAAAGGTGATTTGTGTTCTTTCTTTCTTGATGCATTTGAACCAATACATTGTGTTGTGACACAGTGTTGTTGTATTATATTATATACAGATTATATACATATTATATTATATCTGTACTGTATTAGTCCATATCTTATTAAATCTCAAATAATCAGAATAATGACACTCCATTCAAATTTCAAGAACTCAGGACATCCAATCCCCATGTTCTGGACCCCAGCAGACTCAGGAAATCCAATGCTCATGTTCTGTTTCTTATCACACTACTCGCACAATCAAGAATGGTAGACCGGAGGCAACTCACTGGGCATGTGTGATTGAGTTCAAGACACTACAGAGCTGCTAGAGCACAACAAGATACGGCAATTCTATTTGGACCTGTCACTTTCCAAACCTGAACCAAAACCAAAACTGTTCTTCAGCAACTTAGGTCTCAACAGATATCCAAAATGCAGAAATGCGGGAAAGTCAGTTTGACTGAGTGGGTGTAGTTCAATACCTTTTACGACAATGCATGTTTAGACAACCAGTGGGTCAACAAATACAAATACACTGTCCAGAGAAAGACATACTGACAGGAGAGCGGCAGAGACACAGAGAGAGACAGAGAGGAGAATGTAAAGAGTCATAGACAGAGTCATAGAGAGGGAGAGAGAGAGGAGAATGTAGAGAGTCATAGACAGAGTCATAGAGAGGGAGAGAGAGAGGAGAATGTAGAAAGTCATAGACAGAGTCATAGAGAGGGAGAGAGAAAGGAGAATGTAGAGTGTCATAGACAGAGTCATAGAGGGAGAGAGAGGAGAATGTAGAGAGTCATAGACAGAGTCATAGAGAGGGAGAGAGAGAGCTCTGGTTCCTATCTGTCTGTCTTCTATTGGTGTTGGTTTACTGCTGTTTTTTCAAAGAGGTCTCAAGAGAACAACAACTTGCACAAGGAAGGAAAAGAGAGAGGGATGAGTTGAGCTCTAAGAGAAAGACTGAGCATTAACAAGCATTTGACACCAACTAACACTGGCTTATTACCTCCCTGGTGGGTGAAGAGAGGTTTTTACAAGTGTTTGTTATCCACCCCGTTCCATCTCTTCATCTCTCCCTCTGTGCTGGCCTGGACTCTGTGCCTTCCCTGTAAATCCCTCATTAGTCACCTCATGATCAATAGTCCTTTTCACCAGCCAAAAGTTTCTAATACTAGTTGTAACTACACAAACACAAACAAGCAAAACATTTTCTATTCACTGTTGATGAGTGAAAAATACACTTTTCATGATATGAAGGCACACATATTCAGGTTGTCGTTTTACCTACAGGGACACAGAGGCAGTGTAAGACATAGTCAGTTAAAGGCAATGTGAAGGTCTGACAGAATCACTGTGAGACGGAAAAAATGTGACATAGAAGCAGTGTGAGATAGATGCAATGTGAGACAGAAGCAGTGAGAAACTGAAACAGTGAGAGACAAAAGCAGTGTGTGACTGAAGCAGTGAGAGACAGAAAACAGTGAGGGAATGAAGCAGTAAGAGACTGAAGCAGTGAGAGACAGAAGCAGTGAATGACAAAAGCCGTTAGTGACGGCAGCAGTTAATGACTAAAGCAGTCAGTGACTGAAGCATGGAGAGACTGAAGAAGTGAGTGACTGAAGCAAGGAGAGACTGAAGCAGGGGGGGAATGAAGCAGTGTGAGACTTAAGCAGTGAGTGACTGAAGCAGTGAGAGACTGAAGCAGTGACAGACTGAAGCAGTGAGAGCAGAACAGAGCGTAAAACGTTTTCTTTACCTTGCCTGTTCATTTCCCTGATCCGGGCAGCACACAGACCAGAAACCCTTAACCCTGTTAGGATGAGATCAAAAGGCCACTGTCATAACATACATACCCATAACCCTGTTACGATGAGATCAAAAGGCCACTGTCATAACATACATACCCATAACCCTGTTACGATGAGATCAAAAGGCCACTGTCATAACATACATACATACCCTTAACCCTGTTATGATGAGATCATAAGGCCACTGTCATACCTACATACATACATACATACATACGCTTAACCCTGTTACAATTAGATCAAAAGGCCACTGTCATAACATACATACCCTTAACCCTGTCACGATGAGATCAAAAGGCCACTGTCATAATATACATACATACCCTTAACCCTGTTATGTTGAGATCATAAGGCCACTGTCATACATACATACATACATACGCTTAACCCTGTTACAATTAGATCAAAAGGCCACTGTCATAACATACATACCCTTAACCCTGTTACAATGAGATCAAAAAGCCACTGTCATAACATACATACATACATACCCTTAACCCTGTTACAATGAGATCAAAAAGCCACTGTCATAACATACATACATACATACCCTTAACCCTGTTACAATGAGCTCAAAAAGCCACTGTCATAACATACATACATACATACCCTTAACCCTGTTACGATGAGATCAAAAGGCCACTGTCATAACATACATACATACATACATACATACCCTTAACCCTGTTACAATGAGATCAAAAAGCCACTGTCATAACATACATACATACATACCCTTAACCCTGTTACGATGAGATCAAAAGGCCACTGTCATAACATACATACATGCTGTCCCTGGTGTAACCAAACTGACTATACACACGCAAACTTCCATCTTACTTCCTCTCTCCGTCTTTCTCACTTCCTTTCTCCTTCTCTCTCACCCCCTCTCTCCTGCCCTAACCGTCTCCCCCTCTCTCTCATCCCATTTACTATACGCAAACCTTCTCCTCCTCTCCTCTTCCCTTGTCTTCTGAAGTTTAAATTAACCAAGATTATGGTAATCTCATGATTATCTAAATCAGGGTAAATAATGTCTGTTAAACAGAGACTTCTATCTGACCAAGGTAGACACTAGGTACTGTAGCCAATTTAACACACAACTGCTAAAAGACTGATATGTATATGTAAAAAACAGGTATTGCTTGGTATTTCAATGGCAAACCATAATGTATTATGCTGCAATGCCACAATTTGTCCAGATGAGGGCAGTGTATAAACACTTTTGATCTACTTGTGTGATAACGCCACGACATGAGTTCATTAGCTTACTTTTGTTATACTGACTGACGATGTTGAACACTGAATTAATGACCCGTAAGTGCAGGTATTCTTTTGAACCAAAGGGTGTGAGAAAGAGTTCTCACAGAGAGGATGTTTTTCAGTGTTTTTCTGACATTGTTGTAATTATGGGATAATTTACTACATGACATTGGCTTCCTCAAGCTGATTGTGACTCTCAACACAGACATTGAATGACCATTTGGAGCTTTGTCTGTTTGTGTGGGTGTGTGTGTGTATGTTTTGATCAGTGTTACTCTCAAACGTGCATCCCTGTGTTTTGTGTGTGTTTCCTACTACTTTTGCAATGTAGTAAAAACATATTTTTTACATTCGCTGTCAGACATTGTCATGCATGCTTTTGTAAAGTAACCTTTTTTTTACTTGTTTTGCCTGTTAAGCAAATTGAACTCAGTTTTATTTAAAAACAGTGCAGTGTAAATGAAGTTTGATTAGTTTGCATAGGAGCCAGCCTTCTGGCCGGTTGCCATCCACACATCGGAGATCTATGGTGAGCCCCCTCTTTGAGACAAGAGGGTAACACACTCCACATGTGTTCCCCTTTCAATTGAACACACACACACCTATAGGAAAAGTGAGGGTCTGCAGTTGGAATGGGTCTGCCCCTCATTATCGTCAATGGCAGATGAGGACTGACTTCATTTGCAAGAAGTGGGTTCTTTCTTTCTCCTGCTCTCTCTTTAACCTTTCTCCTTCCCTCTCTTTAACCTTTCTCCTAGAGCTCAACCCTGTCCCTCTCACCTCACCCCATTCATTTTCAAACACTGACGGCACCTGACGGCACCCTTAAGCGTATTCAGATGCGTGCATTTGCTGCTCTGTCCGCTTGTGCCGAGTGCCCTTGTGTGTCAATCCCCCACGGGGGAAAAGTGTCCGGGGTCAGAGGCTGTGCCTACCACTCTTCATGGAAACACCAATGAATGTACGTCATATTGCTGTGCTGCAAAGGGCAATCCTCAGGGCCAATGGACGTTCCCACAACATTCCTAGAACACAGGCCGGCTGTTTTCCGCTCCTGTTTCTCCTCCTGTCATGGTTACGGGCATGTATCCGTCCTCCGTCTGCTATGGGAATAGACCCCTCTCTGCTTCGCTAGGCTAAAGCCTCGAGAAGGGCTCAGTGATTATGGGAGCATGTGTATGGTCGGCTGTGTGCGCCTGTAACATAAAATATGGTCGGGCTGTCGCCCTAGCCGACACACAAAATGATAGTTTACTGGAGAGAGTGGTGATGGTAGGGTGGGGGTTGGTTTGTGACAGTGAGGGAAAGAAGTGACAAAAGGACATTATTAATAAAAATGAAAGACCTCCGCGTACTTTTAGAGAATGTTGACTTTTATTAACAGCACACAACCTACCATAAAGCCAGCAGCTTTTGTTGTCATTCAAACCTAATCTCTTATCTGCCAGGATTCCGAGGAAAGAAAATATATTAGCTCTCACTACTGTTCCTTCATTCTCTGCATGACAATCAACCACAACTCGTTTACAGATAATCTAACAGAACTTTACTGGAGAAAATTTAAGCAATTTAACTATTCAACACACCAATCTAACATAACTAGACAAAACCACCTGTAACGCTATTCTGATATAATTCCTGATATAAGGTCTTTAAGGCTCCCTTTGGCTCAAGAATCTCTTGAGAAAAATGCTGTTTTAATTGTTACCAATAGTTATTTCTATCAGACTATATTCTGTTCTTATAGTCCCTAGTTTACTTTGGAAGGAGAACTATCCTTTGTATTCTCTACATGCTCAACGACAGGCGTCTTTAAAGCCATTATTGACTTCTCAGTGTCAGCTTGAAATGTTGCTGGTTTTGTTTAAGCTATTCCGCAATTCTTGAGTCCTGGTGTTAAATTCAAAGTTTGGCTGAGCTTTGAGTCGGGTGAGGATGTGTATTTGATGCTGTGTCGGCGCATCTCTGGCGCGTGTGTGTGTTTTGTGCGGGCAGAGGTTCGGCCTGTGTGAAAACGGGATGACGTCGAGAGCTGACGAGGAAGAGAGATGATGTCTGATAAATTGGATGACATCCCAAACGGCTGAGTGAAACTCTCCCACCTCCAGTTGCACGCCACGTACACCCCCGTGCGTTTCCTGATTGCCAGAATGTTGGCCCCCGCGGGTGAGAATCATTTGCCAGTGTTCTGAGCTGTCCATCACTGTCCCTCAACCGTCAGTCACATCAGCCCCATGCGGACATGCTGACACGGCCATACGGATCAGCTCGGATGCTGACACAATACCCCGCTCCCCCACAATCTCTTCCACCGTGACTCTAGCCTGGAGGGACCGTGATTGCAGCCTAATCCACTCCACTGGCTGTCTCTCTTAATAGGAGCCTGTCATTTAATAGGATCCGCGTGGTGTTCAGTACGGGTTATGCATGTGGCATAGTGGTGACAGGGACATGCAGTGTGTATCGGTGCTGGATGCGTATTCTACAGCTGGCCTTTTGTGTTTCGCTGTAGAATGTCTCCGCTTGCTGTAGATAGCGACGCATTGGATCAACCTCTACTCTTTAAACCCAAGGTCTCGGTTTCTGTTGCATATATGTGCTCTGGATGAGACCTTTCACCCTTCCCCGGAATGTCCTGAGAGCAGGAAATGACCTTCTACCAGAGGCTGGCCCTGACTGTGACTTGTAACACACGTAGCCTAGTTCTGTATCCTTTTGATAGACAGGGAGCTGAGCTGCTGAAGGATTGTATTTCTACATTTGACATTACACAGTGGACATGGACATACACACTCGCGTTTAGTGTTAATCAACCATGGCCGGTTCTTTATTGGTGCGAGGTTGTGAAGGGAGAATTCCCCATGTTCAGTATGCCACATCGCAAAACATTGCAAACGACCCAGTCCCTGTTGTTTCCTCAATGGTTACACTGGGAACAAGCCACAGTGACTCCATGTTAGCCAAGCCTGTTCAGACAGAACAGCAAATCATATCATATCGTTAGCAGCGTATATATTAGTGCATGTTAGAGATACCATCACACAGAACTGATGTGGGACAGTAAAGGTGACACTGTGATCTGGGTCAGAGGCAGCCAACATGTTAGAGATACCATCACAATTAACTGATGTGGGACAGTAAAGGTGACACTGTGATCTGGGTCAAACAGGGGCTGCCAACATGTTAGAGATACCATCACAATAAACTGATGTGGGACAGTAAAGGTGACACTGTGATCTGGGTCAGAGGCAGCCAACATGTTAGAGATACCATCACAATGAACTGATGTGGGACAGTAAAGGTGACACTGTGATCTGGGTCAAACAGGGGCTGCCAACATGTTAGAGATACCATCACAATGAACTGATGTAGGACAGTGAAGGTGACACTGTGATCTGGGTCAGACAGGGGCAACCAACATGTTAGAGATACCATCACAATGAACTGATGTAGGACAGTGAAGGTGACACTGTGATCTGGGTCAGACAGGGGCAACCAACATGTTAGAGATACCATCACAATGAACTGATGTAGGACAGTGAAGGTGACAATGTAATCTGGGTCAGACAGGGGCAACCAACATGTTAGAGATACCATCACAATGAACTGATGTAGGACAGTAAAGGTGACACTGTGATCTGGGTCAGACAGGGGCAACCAACATGTTAGAGATACCATCACAATGAACTGATGTAGGACAGTAAAGGTGACAATGTGATCTGGGTCAGACAGGGGCAACCAACATGTTAGAGATACCATCACAATGAACTGATGTAGGACAGTAAAGGTGACAATGTGATCTGGGTCAGACAGGGGCTGCCAACATAGAAATCCAACATGCTGTCAACTCAAGCGTGTGTGTTTCATCTTTGTTGTAATACACATGCAGGTACCACATTTATAGTAAAACCTGACAAGTTGATCCCCACAAGGACAAACATCAATTTATTCCTTGGTAGATTTAGGGTGAAACAACCGGGCTGAGTGTAAGAAGTAGGGTTTGTTTAACATTTGGTATCGTGGTTTAGATTTAGGATTAGGCATCGGGAGTATGTTACATTTATAAAGATTGCACTATTGAGGTAAGTGTTAGGTAAGTCTTAGGGTTAGGGTTAGAGTTACAGTTAGGGGATTGGGAATATAGGGAATAATTTGTTCTTGTACCCTGAAGAATGGAAAACCAATATGCGTGTAGGTGTTTCCTGTCGGGTCTAGAGTTCTCTAGGGTGTTGTATATGAAGCTAGGGCCCCTTCAACCACTCGGAGGAAACTGTATGCATACAGAACCCTTTTGTTTGTCTATTACATGTTGACCTGCTTGGCCGGTTTGGCCACTGTCTGTTAACTAGAGGCCCGTTAGTGTCCTAGGGGTCCACTCTTAGCGAACAGTGCCCCTGACTGTGTAGGGAAATGTCCTCTGCAGTCTTCATGTTAAACCAGCCGGTATAGTCAGGTAGCCTCCCCATGCATGCCTACAGGGGAGGACCCCCCCCCTACATTATTTACTCAACAAAGAGGGGGAGGAGAGACAGAGAGCTTTGTATGTGTCAAATAGTCATTTCCCTGGAGAAGCGGAGGGACATAACTTCCTCAATGCTGTTTTAGAGCTTTTCCAAATGCTGTATCTTCTATTACAATGTTGAGCATTCTGATTGGCTAAATTGGCTAAAAGCGATGGTATATGAGACATAATCATATGTATTAATTTTGGTGTTGTAAGAATCTGTTGTAAATATGTTGCTAACCAGTTTGTAATAGCACTAAGGTATCCTGTACGGCCCAGAGCCACAGTGTATTGGTCATGTTCCACATTTCCTGGCCTTTAAAGCCAGCCCCGTGGAAGAAAATGTGTCAATTCTATTTGTGTATGAATGTGTAAACAAGGGTTTGTGTCATTGTGTTTATGTAGCTGTGGTTTAGTCCAACTGCTTAAAACACACCTCCACAGTGCACTCTGATTGGCTCTCTCACATGCCTAGAACTCCTCCTTCACAGGTGTCACTGACATACCTAAAAGGGCAAAGATGAGCCCATGATAAAGAGATCCTCTGTATTCCACTGGACTGGGCTGGCCTAGATTGGGACTGCACTTTGTAGGGTCATTTGGGGAATCATGAGTCGCCTGGGGAAGGAAAACTTAAGAATAATGAGTGATAATGGGAAATAGTGAGGAAAATAGAGATTGTGAAAAACAAACACAGAAGTACATTTAAAACCATGGAAATCCAGTTTTCCTGTTGTCTCCACCCACAACTGATCCCTGCCAGGTTTTACCACAGGCCAAAGTTTGCTTCTTTTGTTCTCTCTCAACTCAATGGCATATCAGCCCTCCACACACAAACCCACACACAAACACACACACAGGTTTGTGGAAGGGGAGAGGCATTGTAGGAATATCTCAGCCTGGCTGACTGGCTTAATTACTTGCTGGGAGAACGGCAGAGGAGTGGACTTTCTGCAGAATTCCTCTAGTCATTCCCGGCAGGCGATGGGAATGAGAGCCGTTTTCCCGTGTTTTGGGAAACACAGTGTTTCCGGACACACTGTTGTCTGACTTTTTGGGAAACTTTAAAAGGGACCATATTTGGGAAACTAGTTTTGAGAAGTTTAGTAATTTAGTTTATCTGGGACATTGGAGCAGGGATTTGGGAAGTTTGGAGAAAAGGGGCACAGAGTGAGTGGAACATAAATCTACTTGGGATATTGTGACAGCTGGACTGGATTGGTTGTTTGGAAGGACCATGTCTGGGGCTGGCATCACCAGGAAGGGTTCTGGGAGACCCTCGTACTACTACAGGTTTCTGGGCCGCACTCGTCTCCAACGGCAACGCAGCAGGTCCCGAAGCCGCAGCAGACCATCAGTCAGCAGGGGTAAAACAAATGAGATTATATATAGATCTATCTTTCCATCCACATATATATAGATCTATCTATCCATCCCCATACATGTATATATATATATATAGAGAGAGATTAATATGTACATATATTCATCTGTTTATTTATATGTATATAACAGTTTAACTGGATTGGATCTCAAAGACACTGACAAACACACACTCTGTTTGCTACGTCTCTGTAACATCTTCAGTTTGTCCTTCAACAATACTATTGACGCGCTGTATGATCTGAGGTTGTTATGCTAACTACGTCCAGAGGGTTCTTTGGCTCAAGGATGTTGTCAGTGTGCACAACTGAAAGACAATATACAATCTAAAGACAACCTAAACACAAAATACAATCTGAAGACAATATACAATCTAAAGACAACCTACGTCAAGTCTTTTTTGCACAAAATAACAGTGGCATTTTGATCAGTGAAATACTTATGACACGGCATCTACGCAGTAAGTAAAAATATAAAGCAAAACATTTCTAGAAAAATTTAATAAAAAATAAACTAACAAAATATATACATAACAATATAAAGCAATTCCAAAGAGTGTAGAAAAAGAGTAATGAAACCTAAAGAAAATATACAACCTAAAGACAACCTTAAAGTACCACTTCAAGACAGTACACATCTTAAAACATCCTTAAGATATAACACAACTTGAAGACAACCTTAAGCCTGGAAATACCTTAAGTTAAAGTCATTTAACAACCTAAAGACAGTATGCAGCCTAAAGACAGTATAAAACCTAAAGAAAGTATACAACCTCAAGCCAACCTAAAAACAGTACACAACCTAAAGACAGTACACAAACCAATTCCAATCTAAAGTTCTTAGGACAACGGGTATACTACCAAAAGCCAATGTAAAGACAGAAACACAAGTTAAGTAAATTCAGGAAGGGGTTTTCATAATGCATGTGTTTGTGTAAATTAGCTGACAGAACAGATAGCAGAACATCCAATGTTAGCGCAGACAAGTGACAGAACAATGTGCTCTAGCTGCAGGGGTTCATGAACCACACTGAAGCTAATGCACAGGATTCTTCTGCATTCTAGGTCCCAGATTTTACTTGCAAGTCCTTTTCAATGTACCTGTTTGCCAGGGATTCTGCAGTAAGATCCTTACTGTAAAATCCTAACTGTAAAATCTTTAAGAAAAGCTCACATCTTCTTTCTTTCTAGTCTTCTGTTTCGGTCAGGGCGTGATACATTTGGCTTTGATGTGTCACCTCTGTCATTAAGGAACCCCCAGTCACACCTGGCAAAGCACGAACACACACAGTTCACAGACCAAAAAGCACAAACAATCACACAAAGACAGACAGACATATACACATGCACAGACAGACACTCCCAGGACAACTGTCGCACCTTTAATTTGTGACACTTATCCATGAAACCAGAAGAGCAGGAAGAGCTGATGGACAGTAGCTAAACGCTGTACACACACACACACACACACACACACACACACACACTGGTGCACACAGGTCTCCTTTATGGCACATTATAACAGCATACATGTGACTGAGTGTCATTCTGTGATGCTCCGTGTTTGTTGTCGTCTTGTCCAACCTCCCCAGCTAAGTCTGCTGTATCTGCTGTATCTACTGTATCTGCTGTATCTGCTGTATCTACTGTATCTGCTGTATCTGCTGTATCTACTGTATCTGCTGTATCTACTGTATCTGCTGTATCTCCTGTATCTACTGTATCTGCTGTATCTACTGTATCTGCTGTATCTACTGTGTCTACTGTATCTGCTCTATCTGAAACAAAGTTGTGTTTGTTTAATAACTTGCCTGAATGGGGATGTGTCCAATTGTCTCCTCCCTAGGTAATGATGTGAGCGTGTCAGATGGACTGCTTATATGCCTGAGTGTGAGCTTGTCAGACGGACTGCTTATATGCCTGAGTGTGAGCGTGTCAGACGGACTGCTTGCGTGCCTGGGTGTGAGCGTGTCAGACGGACTGCTTGCGCGCCTGGGTGTGAGCGTGTCAGACGGACTGCTTGCGTGCCTGGGTGTGAGCTTGTCAGACGGACTGCTTGCGTGCCTGGGTGTGAGCGTGTCAGACGGACTGCTTGCGCGCCTGGGTGTGAGCGTGTCAGACGGACTGCTTGCGTGCCTGGGTGTGAGCGTGTCAGACAGACTGCTTGCGCGCCTGGGTGTGAGCGTGTCAGACGGACTGCTTGCGTGCCTGGGTGTGAGCATGTCAGACGGACTGCTTGCATGTCTGTTTGTTTTTGCTTCACTGATGCTCTGTTGAGCGCAGTTCTACTTTTTAGTGAGAGATTGCCTATGTCTTGTGTTTGAGAAGAATGGATGGAAATAAAGAGAAGTGACGAGAGGTTTATTCTGGAAAGATTCAGAGGTGAAGAGGAGAGAATGTGAATGAGAGTCCCTAGTTGTCCCCTCTGCATTCTCCTCCATTATATTGTGCCATACGGTTTCTATAGTTTGGTGCTGGTGTTGTTATATTTCTGGGTCATTGGTTGAGTTGTCTGCAAGTATAGAAACCCATGACAGATAAATTCAATCATGTACATTTCACCTGCCATTTTCGGCTTAGCACATACAGTAAGGGTTTTGGGGTCCCAACTAAATTGTAAAAAGTATAGTAAAATAAGCATTTGTCTGTGTGTACATATTCTAACACTGCTGGTTAATGCTTCCTTCGCCTTGGCACTAGGCGATCATAAAGCAACAGACACACACATTTTAGTTTACTATCCCGCCAGTGTCCCCTATCTTTTTTCCAATTCAAAATACTATTTTCCATAAATCTACCACAGAACTTTACCACAAATGTTTTACTATGCTTTAGAGGAAAAGCTGTTCACATACGCAGATGTTGTTATTTTGTGTCCAATGTGGAAAATGCTTTTAAATGATCTCAGCTGGCTTGTGGATATTTGTTTGTGAACAGCTTCACATTTACTGAGCTCTGTCAATTGCCTGGTCGTAAACCTTACTGTGGTTCCCTGACCTTTGAAAACCTGCCTGTAGGGGCAGCAGTGTGCTCTGTTACCCTTATCTAGCATTGCCCCTTAGCTAGGGTTGTGGATAGGGACGGGAGGAAATAGTGTGTAATTGTACTTCACTTATTTCTTGTTTGTTAAAACCTGTTCCCATATCGTAGCCCACTCAAAATAGATTTCAATGTGTGACTTCCACCTTGTCCATAGATCCATCTGGGGACACATTTCTAAACATTTTATCGGTCATTCTTCTCATGTCAACCGAAAGGATTGGGTTAGAATTAAGGTTAGGTTTGATAAACCTGTGGTTAAGGTTTGGGGTATGGTAAAAATAAAAAAATACCAATATCAATTCCTCTCCATGGATTTGAACTTGCTACCTTTGGAGTGGCAAGTTGAGAACAACCTTCCTGTCTTTACACCCACTCTGAATGTAATCCCCCCTGCCCTTGCGGCCTGTACCGTAGCATACGGATTCAGCTGTCAAAGATTTAAGTAAAATAACATACATACTCCTCCGAGGCAGGCATAAATATAAAGTTAATAATAAGCACACAATCGCAGTCCACTGGGCCAAAGCTGTCTGTCTGTTGTACTGCTCTCTGTTTCAGTGTTCTTACGTGACATGTTTTAATATGAAGGGTTCCAATGTGATAGCCTCTAATATGAAGGGTTCCAATGTGATAGCCTCTAATATGAAGGGTTCCAATGTGATAGCCTCTAATATGAAGGGTTCCAATGTGATAGCCTCTAATATGAAGGGTTCCACTGTGATAGCCTCTAATATGAAGGGTTCCACTGTGACAGCTTCTAATATGAAGAGTTCCAATGTGATAGCCTCTAATATGAAGGGTTCCACTGTGATAGCCTCTAATATGAAGGGTTCCACTGTGATAGCCTCTAATATGAAGGGTTGCACTGTGACAGCTTCTAATATGAAGGGTTTTACTTTGATGGGCTCTAATATAAAGGGTTCCAATGTAATAGGATGTAGAGACTAGTCTAGTGGTTCTGTTTGTGCGGTTTTAGTTTTCTTTCATCTTCATTACTTTATCTTTTCACTTTACCCCCCCGTATTCTCATAAACACACTGTGTTGAAAAAAGGTTATGAAACATTGGTGAATACATACACACAGACAATCTGTATACAGAAAGACACAGACAGAAAACAACTGAGGCCTTCACCAGGATGCCAGCTCTGGTTCTGTTGAGGCTGGTATGCAGCTGTTTCCGTGGACACACCGGTTGTAGGCTGCTGTCAGAGCACTTTAACACTGTTACACCATGACAACCCCTACTATTCAGAACATAGTAACCAAAGTCCCCTATAAGGGGAACCGTGGGTTTAGACATTTGTGCCAATTTATTGAAAATGAAAAATGAAAATACCTAATGTACACAAGTATTAAGAAAACTATTTTTAATTAAATACCATATTAAGTTAAGATGCATCCTGTTTCTTTTGATCATCCTTGGGCTGTGTCCAGAACTTGAATGGAGTCAAACTCAAGAAAATGTGATTGATTGCAAAATATTTTTGATCAGCCGTGCACATTGCAGTAGCATGTGTAAGGAGGAAACTGCTAACATGTTAATTAAGTTAGCTGGTGTAAAGTTTAAATAGGAAGCAGGACATTGACGCTGGTGAGAACGGAGGAGAACTAAAAGTTAACAAAAATAAAGAACTTAAAGTTAACAAAAACAGAAACGACAGGAAAACTGAAAAAAGTTCACAGCAGAATGAAAAGCAAACAATGAGCGATGCCAGTCTCTAGAGCACAAGGAAGTGAAATAGGGACCCTACTGTGGAACACAGGTGGGGGCAATAAGAGAAACGGGGGCAATAAAGAGAAACAGTGTCTGTGTTCCAAATGCGGAGGAACAGATGTTGGTTTCCACTGGCCGGGAGTGACAGATATCTAGTTACTAATAACTTAATGTGTTGCGCTGAATTCAGAATTGCTCCCATTAACATTTTGCTAAATGACCAACAAACAATTATCAAAAGCAGTAGCCATTTTGTAAATTCATAGGATTGATTTAAATCTATGTTACTATAGTCACTTTCTGTTTCACTAAATTCAAACTTCAGGTCATGAAAATAAATCAAATTTTAATAAACAAGCAAGCAAGATAGACAACAACTGAACCCAGTTGGCAACCCATTTTTGGCAATGAATAAAAATTTGTATTTAAACAATTTTGTCATTGAAATTGTAAAGAATCTCCCAAAATATGTTATTAGTGACAATAGTGGTGGTGGGACAGCCAAGGACCCAAGATTGGCTAACTCTGATAGAGATGTAGGTTTAAGCATTGGCTGAAGGTGGTGAGTGGAAGTTCCTCTTGCTACTTCTTAGCTTCACCTGGATCAACTGGAAGTCAGTGGATTTTGCGAAAAAGGTCAAACTCGGTAGAACTCAAAGGTGGAACGCCAGGCTTGTATGGGACTCAGAATAAGTGCAGACATTTGATGGCACAAGCAGGGAGGCCTATTAACAATGAGCTGCTGTTTGTTGGTAGGGAAGTCACTTCTAGCCATTGTATACTAATAATCTATCCAAATCTTTCATTTTGGGTACATATTATGTTAATAATAAAATGTTTATCACGCAGTGAGGGTAACTGCCTGATGCTTTAAGAAATAGCTACTTTAATTGCAAAAACAAGTAATACATTGCAGATCCACTAATCCACAAAAGGATTCTAAATGGGTTATTCAGTTCTTCCCATTGGATAACCTATAAAATGTTGTGTTTTTTAAGTAGAGGTTGATGTCGTCAAGGAAGATATCGATACAGGTTATTAGGGTACCAATAAAGAGGATTAACAATGAATTTGACTTTTTGTATTTAAAAAAGATTCTTAATGAACTATCAGTATCATTTTATATAACTTCTTACTATTTTATATAAATAAAATAGGCTGTTCATCTTTATAGTTGCCCAGTCACCAGTGAAGGTGCAGAAATCCAGCAGAATAATCAGAAGGAAAGTGTAGGGTCGAAGAAAAAATTGTCCACCTGTTGTTATGATTTCTTGACTATATCTGTATAAAAAACGGAGGGCTCTTTTTTTTGTTGCACTAAACTTTGCGGGGACAAATGCACACCCCTGGATGGTATGAGCCTATGAACATTGTACACATGCCTTTGTTGATGAAGAATGTTGTTTTGCCAAACTTTTACTTTTTGCCACTAAACATTATCCAATGGCTTGTTAAATTGCAGTCAAAGCTACATTAGCCTATGAGTTACACTTTTTTAGAACATTTATCAATCAATAGTTATTCCACTTAGTGATGAATGCTGATCTGATTAACGATCATTAATCATTCGACTTTTAGTACCACATTGTAAGCTCTGTGGTAAATGTTGTTATACCTGGAACTCAAAAAAGTTGTACTATTAACAACATGGTTTCTACCTGGATTCATAATTTTTTTTTTTAAAGTTTATTTTTAAAGTCAAAGAACCCTCTTGAACTAGTTTTTGTTTTAATTCCTCACTGCAAAGCCAGCCAGAGAGTAAGTGAGTGTTCACACTCTTAGTTTTTCAACCAAACAGCATCTTCTGGTGTATTTTCAACAAGATGTTTTGTTTCAGAGAGGTGGCCGTTCAGTTTCTCAGGCCTGATGTCAGTTTTCCACAAGCAGAAACTCCTTCCTGTAAAAGACTGCCTTGGTCTAAGTGGACAGGGGCCGGATGATGGAGCACTCTTCAGGCCCCAAGTAGACTCTAATAATGGGGAGACAGGTGCAGGTTGATCCACCTAATCCTGGAGCTTTACTCGCAGATTTCCAGAGGGACTAGAGAGGGACCAGAGGGAACGCACAGTGGTTTGGCTTTGTCTAGGGACAGAAACAGAGGACAGACTGTGATTTGTCCCATCCTTCTGTTTCTAAGATCTTCCTGGCAGCACACAACTTCATTAGTTCAGTGCATTAGTCATGAGACCATATTAGCTGACTTTTGACTGGGTTGTGTTTTCTATTCGTGTTTGCTGTGTTTCTGTGTGGTATTGGGTCAGCTGCTCTGAGTAGGCCATGTTGTATTAGGACGGCTGTGTAGGGTAGGATATGTTTGGTTTGGTATCGGGTCCATCTGTTGTCTCTGATGTAGCTGTGGGTTCTCTGTGGCCGGCCCATTTCTGGAAGGTTACAGGGTCTCAGTCAGCACTGACGGGAGTGCTGAAACTTCATCACCGTCTCCGCGAAAACACTGGCTTCCTCCTTTTGCCTCGTCCAGCCTGTTTCCCACAAACACACAAAGGCCCCCTGTAGCCAAACTAAATAAGAAAGAGCTCCCCTCTCATTGTTTCTGTTTCTCTATCAGAATACTGTCTCTCTACCTCTCTCTATCTCTCTTTCTCACTTTCTCTCTGTATCTCTCTCTCTGTCTGTATTTAATTTTCCTGTTTGTATGGAAAACGGAATGCTAGGAATGTGATACTGTTTTTATGGGAAATGTCAATGTTCTTGCTGTTACCTACTTAACTGTTATTAAAAAGGATGTGTTTTGCAAGTTTGTGTTGTGAATATCGGTTAAGTTCGAAAAATAAGCCTGTTCCTTACCATGTTAACTGATATGCTGACAACAGGTTAAGTGGTTTATTGATGTTTTTCTCGGAGGAGGACTCATTGACCTCTTTAACTTAGTAAAGGCAGGGTAAATATCTGCACAGAGAGGAAATGAGTGGTCGGGAGTCTAGAGTTTTCTCCACACTAGTAAGACTTGGGGTCTCTTTCACTTGACCACACTTCTCTCTACAAAAATCAACGAGACTAATTTCAAACTACAACATTTAAAATGGCCTTCTTGAGGCCAGTTGATATTGTTAGTGATTGCTAGTGTTAAACATATCTGTTGCTGTATGATGCTTGTCACATAGGCCTCGCAAGACAAGCCATATACCAAAACAAATAAACAACCAGATGAAGAATGAATAAATAAACATTTGAAATAATGTCTTTATGAGTGACATGGAGCGGCTATTTATATTCAAGTGAAGAGAGCAATGTCTTCACTGTGATGTCAGTCAGGCAAAAGAAGTGTTAGCTGTCTGAGGGTTAAGGAGAAAAAAAGGAGGGTGATGTTTTGTGAACGGGAGTGAGAGAGAGAAAGAGAGATAAAAAAAGTGGAATGGGAAGATATATCTATTCCTCCAGCCAGCCAGATACAACGAATAAACAGAATCTGATCTCTCTGACAGCCTGTGATGTTCAGTCCTTATAACTGGCCTCTTGGCCTTCTCAGCATGGAGTTTATGGGTGCGTTTATACGTCTGTGTGTGCTTTTATTAAACGGCTGCTCGCCACTTTCTTTCTCCTGTCATAACAGCATGGCTGTGTTGCCTTCTCAGGGGTCAAGTCATTAGTTGGCTAAATGCAGAGAGAGAACTTCTGAAAGTGTAAAAGTATAACATGCCATGGCAGACACTCCTCTTTATTTTTGGTTGTCGCACACACCTTCATTGATATTCAACCTAATGGGGTACTTCAGGCACTTACGTATGGTTCTGTATGTGTATGTGTGTACATAAGTCTTGTTTTCTTTGTTCATGTGCTGTATAGAACAAAACAAGCAGTGGCAAGAATCTGATTAGATTTTGTTCTACAATGTGTGGCTCCTTTTGGTATAAAAAGTGTAAGTCTCTGTAGAAGAGTTGAACAAGGGCAGCTTTCAAAAGTGAGACGGGCATAGCATTCAGTGAACCTAGGATAATAGATTTCTACAGTTGTTTATAACAATTTCAAGGGAGATTCAAGAACTTTTTTATATCTGCTGTCGGACCGAACGCACCGTCTATGTTGAAAGAATGCTAGAGCCATCTGCAGCAGCTAAGAAATAATGTAAAGATGTGACACAAAAATATTTTGCTGAGAGATTTAACTTTGTAATCTACACAAAGTAAATTGTGGCCTAAAAGTAGTATTCCACCATAGCACAACTATTTCATGTACCAATTACTAATGTAACATTTTTTAAAAAATATGCCAGAATTCATAGTTTGGTCATTCTGATAGTGCCAATTTCTATCTGTAGATCTATAAATAGTAAAACTATCAACAAACTTTAAACAATCTATTGATTGATGACTAACTGCTTGCTAAGGTTAAGGTTAGGGATAGGTTTAGAATAAGGTTTAGTGTAAGGGTTAAGGTACGGGTTAAGTTATAGGTAAGGGTGAGAAGATAGAAAAACTGACATTTTCTATTGTTTTGGGAAAAATACATGTCCCGTTTCAATTTGACGCCAACAACACGTTTCAAAACATTGGGACAGGGACATCGGCCGTTTGGAAAGTGAAACGTTTTCTCATTCTTGCTTAACATGGATTTTAGCCGCTCAACAGTTCAGGGCTCTATTTTTGGTTGCGTAGTGCTCTGAATGTCTGGACTGCAGGCAGGCTGGACTGCAGGCAGGCTAGTTTCGCACACAATCTCTTTTACTACAGAGCCATGCATTGGTAAGACTGTGCCGAATGTGGTTTGGCATCGTGTTCTTGAAAATAAGCAAGGCCTTCCCTTGAAAAACACGTTGTCTAGATGGTAGCGTCATCATTGCATTCTGTTTTTATTTACATTGTTCACAGCGTCCCAACTTTTGAAAACAGGGTTGTAAATGGGAAATATGTTTCACCGAGCTGGAAAAAATCCCAAGCTACCACTCTCTTTGAAATCAGTTGTACATTAGCCTCCTTCACTTCAAACACGTATGATTCAATACCACAATGTAAGATCACTTTCAAAAAGTATTCAAATCACCATGACAAGCCATAGTGCTGCCTATTGTAAAGCGTAATGGCTAGCAGTATCAAGCCCCTTATGGATTTAAAGACCCCTTAAGTGGAGAGGACAGGATAGAAACTGTGGCAGAGCAGGAAGTTTGCCTTTAAAGTCTAACTTTAGAGGACAAACCTTGACACAGTACATATATATTATGCCTATAGGAACATCCCTGTTAGTAACATCACATTTGATGGTTCTGTCAATGAAGGACAACCACAAATGGACTTCTAGCATCAGTAGCACAATGTGGAGTCTCAGTGAAATTCATTTTTTTTATGCTCCTTCTAGCCATTTACATGTGAAAGATATTTCACTAACCTAGAAGTCTCTTAGACATGACAAACACCATCTACGGTTTCTCCAGGGTGAAGTGCGCCTTCTAAACGTTTCAAAGCAGTCATTGTTACCTGCAGCACTCAACGCTAGGATCTGCACTGTAAACTTTGGAATTCAGCTGAGTATGAACAGTTGACTGGTAAAACTTGCTTGAGTTCACCAGCAATTTCCGATGCACTCCAGCCAGGATACAAAGGCTCCAGCGAGCACTAAAGCTACAAGCCCACAGAATGAGGTCATCAAAATTGAACAAGGCATGGAACAAGTGACAAGACTGATATTATGGTGATAAGGAGAGGGGCCCCAGGTCAGCAGAATGTCCCTGATGCAACGGAAGAGGACTTACTGCAGAGATTTGCTCCTTGATCAGGATTGCCAGGGTCGATACTGCAAGGAAACCGAACATCCGGGGAGAACTTGCAAGAAAAAGCACTCTAGATTCATTGGGGCCGGCAAAGGTGTACACCCTGCAACAACACTCTCGTTGCTTTTGGAGTCACTGACGTTTCTTGGGGACCTGAATGGGCAAATGTTTATGCTGTGTACGGATGACAAGCCACGGATGAAGACATTAGGACCAAATACAGGCATGACAACCTTAGCAGCTGCTACACAACCGTGATGGATATTTATTCTAGCATATCTCCATAACCATATATCCTACACAATAAAAAAGCTCCCTGTCAGTATGTTGAAGCTGATGCTTTGTCTCATTTTTACATGTATAGAGATTGCTCTGTGCGTTATACCGAGGTCAGAATGTATTTGAAACCCATCCCAGAAAGTAAATAGCACCCCAAACAAAAACTGACGCAGTGTTGAAACAGTTAAAATACTTCATACTGGTTGGATGTCGAAAGCATGTGTTGAAATGATTCGAAAGTAGAAACATTGGGTTAATGGTGAAAAAGGATTTGGGGGATTTAGAGTGTTAATACCAGAGATACTGAAAAGCTACATGAGAATACAGAGGCTAATGAAAGACACAGTGAATAATCATTTTAGGTGTCCTGACTTATAGAGATTCTGAGATTAGTGAGTATATATTACCAACTTGAGAGTCCACCAGCCAACCCCCATTTTATCCGTGCGGCTGGATACATGAACCTTGACAGGAAGAAGCATTACAACAAACATGACATTGGAGGTCCAGGGGTGGATTTTTTTTTTTTTTCATTTTTGTAATCTCTAATTGGGATAATGTTCACGACAACAGAGATCGAGACCTGTCCCTTGATTCCATCTTGCCAAGCTATTCTGGGTCCTATAAACCTGGTCACTCACCCAGGAAGCTGATGGCCTTTTGCTCCCCTGCTGGAGCTGAACACCAACAACAACTGTTGTTGGTTTCTACTCTTGTTTTACCCGGTTAATTGACTGACTACACATTCTCATTTACAGCATAAACTAGGGGGTAAATAGGTTTTAAATATTTTTTGCAGTAAGTACAGATTTACTTAACAGCTGTGGTATTCCATCTAGCCACCATCTGGTTACTAAAAAGATACTAAAACAGCTAGGCTATACATTACATTGCTATAATACAACTAGACAGATGCAAGAACAGCTAGGCTATACATTACATTACTAGAACACAAGTAAACAGATGGTAAAACATCTAGGCTACACATTCCATTACTAGAACACAACTAGACAGGGTAGCCCCGTCTGACATCCACCCATCCACACCATGCATCGCTGAGGCAACTTGATGTAGCCCTCTGCTGGACCTCCAAGCGCTCTCAGTACACTGCTACACACGGAATTGAACATAGACAAAAAAAATTGGTACAATCACACATCCATTAATTTCCAGTGCTCAATGGTGTTGTTGAAAAGATGCTTCAGATTCTAAAGAAAGCATCGAAAAATGGGATAGGTTGAAGCATAACGAAGCTAGAATGTATTGAGAACGTTATGGAAACACCACTGGCAAGACATCTTCAGAACTGACCAGCTCAGAGGACAAGGTTGTCTCTCATCAAGCCCAACTTTATAGGGAAATGTAACTTCTTTGTTAAACTGAACAGTGGATGAACAGCGGATGCCAAGGGACATTATGTGTTGGATATGTGTTGTCTGTTGGTGGTGAAATGTGTAAATGAGTCCGTGTGTAAAAGAACTACTGAGGTTACATGTCATACTGCCGAGTCAAATGGTCATTTTGTGTTGTCTGCAAGGTGACACGGATGACAGAAACCAGAGGTGACACGTTGGAATGCGTTGGAACCAGGAGTGTGAGTCAGGGGCAAACTCTCAAGGAAATGTGTGACCCTGAGTCAGATCACGCAGGCAAAAATGTGTTTCTCAGTAGGGAAACAGACGGTTTCAGATTTCAGGGAGGGAGTGTTGTGTATAGTGTACCACGGAGAGACACAGGGAACGGACAAGTGTTCAGGGCCCTGGTGGGGGGTCTATTAACGTGGGGAACACCTCCCTACTGAAATGCAAAGCGCTTGGCTGCACGAGGCAGCATCGGGAACAGCCTCTCAGGGGTGGTTTTTGTGCCTCTGCACCCCTCGACTTCTTTGTGTAAAAGGCTGAAAACATGACGGGAGGGACACCAGTGAGCGCTGTCACATACAGTATCCTTGCCAGGCTTGCTAGGCTGTTGTGAATGGAGATGGCGGATGGCCAGGAGATCCAAGCATCAGGGCTGCATGTTCAATCCCTGTGCTTGTCTGTCCTTTAGTACTGGTGCCTGTTTTGATTGGTTGGTTTGATTAAAACCTTTACCAAACAGTTGCCATTATGTTAACCACCCTGTGAATGGCATGAACTGAAAGAATCAATTATGTATATGTATATTTTATCACAGTATTTTCACCGCGTGAGGCTGTGAGATCGGCTTGGCACATGAGCCCAGAGCAATCCTGAAACCCTGAGTGACGTAGAGGTCTGGTTCCAGGGACAGTGGCTGATGACTCACGTGCCCTGTTTCTGTTGGTCTGTGTGTGGTCCAGACTTTCAGAGGGCAAATATACCATTGTACCTAATAAACAAACTAAACATCTTGACATTTATCTTCACTAACACACACACATGCCGACTGACAAATAGTCAGTGAAGCAGCTGAGGATAATGTTGAACTGGTGTGGATGAAGTGTTAATCAGTGGAGCAGCTGAAGATAATGTGGAGCTGGGAATAATTAATTGATAAACAGAAGTTTCTACAGTACTTGACTTTCATCATGTTTTACACACTGAGCCTTTCTGACTCACCGCTAACAGCCTTCTGGCTTCTTTTCATCTTTACATCGCTCAGCCTAATAACAACCCCAAAGCCTGCTAGCCAGCTGCTGCACAACACACACACAGACAAACATACACTCACACTCAGAAACAAGCATTTGCATGTACACATGTGTAAACCCACACTGTATGAACGTATGCAAAGTGCGCTGCCTCCAGCCTGGCTAGGCTAATGACAATAGTTACCTCAGAGGAGATGGGGTATTTGAAAGGGTTTATGAAGAGCCTATACCAGTCTTAATTAAGGCCCTATAAACCCTTCATAAGCAGTGGCTCAATGCGTCCATTATATTTATGGTGGAATATGGTTGTTGAAATGGCATTTCTTCACATCTCCATTTTGATTGTTCACACCGGTAATAGTTGTCAATTACTGAGAATCAAATAGCAGGAGAGCAGGTGTTGCTAGGTAGGTAGGTGACATCATTCTCCGGCAGAGCCAGGCTGGGAAGGGTTGTCATAGGAACGGAGCATTGAGAACAAGTTCCTTAGTGGCCAAACAAGGAGAAGGAGAGAAAGCCAGAGCTAGGTAGCTGTCACTCTGGAGACTGGCAGGGACAATAGAGTGTGAAGTATGACATTTCCCTTTGCATCGTTCCGACTCTGGGGAGAGGAAGAGAGAGGGGAAAACATATGGGCCTGTTATATCTACTTTTTTATTTCGTTTTTTACTGCTTTGTTTTTGTAATTCTCCTGTAGGAAATGGTCTTTGATGAATATTGCCTGTTCTAAGATGCAGTGCTGGAGCACGACCAGGGCTTTTGTATGGCAAAATGCCACTTGTTACCCATGTACAATGACTTCAAGCCGGAGGTAAAATACAATGGCAAAGCATAAAATACAATGATTCAACCCAGCCCACCAAAATAATTCCCTGCAGGTTTTTGCTCTCACCTTGATTGATTAATTAGGTCACTAATTGGTTAGTTTCTGCCCTCACCTGGTCGTTTAGGTCTGAACTGGGAACTCATTTATAGGAAAAACCCCAAAACCTGCAGACACTCTGCCCTCCGTGGAACCGGTTTGACACCCCTGGCCTATACGGTAGATGCTACCGTGTAACATGTGGAGCGCAAGCCTTGATGAGTTTTTTTGTCTCGCTCCACATTGGTTTGCTCGACTTGTAATGAAGCCACACAAAAGAAAGGGTGGTTAAGACATGGAAGTGTCTGTAGCACAGGGAACGATGCGGCTCTTTCAACAGTCACCAGTAGAGCTTCTCTCCTCCACAGCCCCCCTCATGTAGCCTATAGAAATGTCACCATTGTGCTTCGGCAGAACTAACACGTCTTGCCTTTCACCTGCCTTCCCATTCAGCAGCACTTTTACGGATATATCACCAGCAAATTGGGTGGAAGGCTGTTCTGTTCACATACTGTTACGGGGATGGTGTGTTTCTTGGTGGTGTCTACTCCCCTTGACAAGGTCCAATTTCAAAGTCTTTCCGTTGGTCCCGGTATAACTGTCCATTATAATAATACAGCGCTGGTTTTACACGACGCCATTGAAATCGAACAATTTACCGCTCTGTATGTGTTTTCCGGTCTTTACAAATCCTATCTTTAAATTAGATGAAATCTTGTAGCCTTTTCAAAAACATTGCAAGTAAGGTTAAATAAAAAATAAAAATTAAATCGATACATACATACAATACATCGATTCAAAAATCTATTTTCCACATTGACTAGTGTTCAGAAGTAGTTTCCTTATTCCACCACTTGGCATTGTGGGTTAACATGGTAATGGGTGTGCATGATTTTTTTAACATTATCAAGCAAACATTCGGATTTATAAATCCCACATTTTGTGAAGTTATGATCACATGCATTGTTCACCCAAAGAAGTGTGCGTAATCACTATTGATAAATAAGCCTCTTTCTGTTAATTATGTTCTGGCATCACAAAACAAAACGCAGCTTCCGGCACCTTTACTTACCTGCCTGTGTTGGGAAAGACTGTGATATTCGCCTATTGGTTTCCACCCGATGTTTTTCTTTTAATATCATTTCTTCTACATTGCTCTGGCAACCGAATTCTACTGAATAAAAACATTTATAGAATGGATTGAGTAGAGAGGGAGGAAGAAAGGCTTTGCATGTTCTACCCGTGAATGATCTACGTCCCTACTGCATACTCACATATCTCTCTTCAACGGTTTAACCGCTGGCTCTGCCCGTTCAGCTGTGTATCTGTCTTGTGTCCGTACAGTTTCTCCGGCAAACAGGGTCTTTGATGTCCCCATGATGACTCTCTCCTCTCTTCTATCCAGCCTCTTATCTTCCCCTGCCAGTTCCCAGGTTCTCCTATAGAGGGCCATTAACTAGCCACTCACTAGGAGAGCCAGGCTAGTGCTAGAGGCCCCAAGCTGAGCATCGTCACAGGCCCAGCCTAGTGACTGCCATCTGGGCTTCACCATCTACCAGGTCCCCTGATACTCACGCTGGCTATTCATTTACTGTTAGGAGGGATGGTACAATGATGGAGGGTGAAGGAGGCTAGGGGGCACTGGCGGATAAGGAAGGCTAGGGGGACTCATCCTAGTGTGACTTCTATCCCCATGTATCTAAAATGTCTTCTCTGGCACCAATGTGTTTGGCTACAAGATTTGTCTTTATAAGCTGGAGGTTTAACTAATTTAGTCAGGCAGTGGGCTTCTATACTTCCCCGTTATTACTGTTTTGACAGTATTTTCAGTATGATAGAGTACTCCCCGTTCAATACATACACTCGGTACATCAAAGGGAACTACAGCCTGCGGATACATCAAGTCCGAACCTAAAAGGCCAAAGGTCAGTCTGTGTGCAGCTAAGACGGAACACGCCCCCTCCGGCACTAGAGGCATGTTGATTCTGCAACGCTGAAGAGTACAGACTCAGTGTCTTCTGTGATCGCTGCAGAATCCATAGTGACGTTTGAGTGTTAAAGTTCTCTTTACAGTGACCTGAGACACATTCCGTTTGCTAGTGTTTGGACGCTCACGTGGGGCAGAGCTTGACTTTCTCCCCCATCGGTGGGAACCTTCACCACGGCGCCCCCCCATATATCACTGCACATAGAACACAGGGACAAGACATCTGGGAGATTTGTGTTCTGAGACATTTGACGGTCGAACGTTCCATGAAAAGGAATCGTGAAATCACTGACAGCCCTTGGTGTAGTTACACCAACTGTTATCTCATTCGGTTTTCCTGACATCTCTCTTTCTCACCTTCTCTATTTCCCTCACTCTCTCTCTCTCTCTCTCTTTCTCGTTCCCTCCCTCCCCCAGAGTCGCCCCCGGAGAAGGCGGGACGCAGGCAAAGCATGCCTGGTAGCACCCCGGACAAGACCACGCCCACCATGGAACCTGCAGCCGCGGCCACGCCCTTCAGAGTCACCGTGAGTACCGGCCCGTCTGTCTGCTTGTCTGTCTGTGTGTCTGTCTGCCTTTGTGTTGGGGGTGCTGCCTGTTTGACTGTGTGTCTGTCTGTGTGTCTGTCTGACTTTGTCTGCCTGTCTTCGTATCCGTCTGCATGTCTGTGTACCTGTATGCCTGTCTGTCTTTTATCTCGTCTGCGTGCTCCTGTGTCCATCTGCTTGTGTTTCAAAGCAGGCCTTCGAAACACAGAAAGAGGATAAGAGGAGAGATTTTGAGACATTGAAAATTGAGGTAGAGACATAGGTTTCTTGTAAAGCACATTGAATTGCATCTATGTATGAATTGTGCTATATAAATAAACTTGATTGATTGATTGATAGGTTGAGAGACAGGGAGACGAGAAAGGGGGTCAAAAAATTGTGAGAGAGGTGGAGAGAGAGAGAGAGAGAGAAAGAGGGCAAGAGAGAAAGGGAGGGAGCGAAGTTTGTAGTTTGGTAGTTTGTAAGATGTTAGATCCCTGTGAGTAAAAGTCTGGTCTCCACATGGCCCTTTGCCATTCTGAAACTAATTGACCTTCTAAATGTAGTCTTTCATGTACAGGATGTGTGGAGTTACTGAAGTTTCTGTCCTTTGTGGAATAGGCCTCATTTCCTTTTCTCTTTACATGTGTTCGCTTGGCTGGCGCATATTATAACACTGTAGGAGACAGCACACACACACACTTCCACTCTCTTACACTTACACACACACACGCACATAATCATTCCCATACACTATTTGTCACAGACAGACCAATTAAAATGTTTGTCTGTCCACTGCAGAGCTAAAGTATTCTATTGGCTTGCGGCCGTGTTTCTATCAATGCCAAACTCCATGCAGGGTGACCACAGAAAACTGTAATGCATTTCTGCGTATGTGATGTGTCTGGAAGTTCAGTGCATCTGACCTTCTGTCTCCTGGAATCTATAGAAAAATACATTCATACGATGGAGCTGGTTTGAGGACCTTCCAAAGAGCCCTGCTGAAGTGTTTCTTTTAATAAAGCGAGCAACTGATTCCGCCAGGTTTTAATAGCAAATAAATTGGCTTGTTGGGAATAGCGGTGTTGAGACGGTGGGGAAAGCATTAGTGATTACATTTCTGAATGTAAGAAAATATTCAGTGATGTTTTTATCTATCATATCGTTAACATTAAATCCAAAAAGTTTATGTTTATGTATGCTTACACATCTGATAATAAGCCTTTAGCACAGTTGAAAGAGCAGTGTTGGTTTCTAGCTATTTCGGGCTTTTGAGGTTTTGTTGGTCACTTTTAATTATGTAGGTCACAAATATCTAAATAAACATGACGGAAGCTGAATTAAAAGGCTTTGGAAATTAAAAGCATGACATTTCACAGCGGTAAAAGTTTGCATGTTTTCTGTGAAAAATATATTTGAAAATGGCCCGGAATTCCAAGTGAATATGTAAAGGGTAGCATATACTGCGTCATGTCGGTTATGCATCTTACCTGTATGTGGTTTTCCACCGTCTAGATTTGAGATGGAATGGGGGGAAGAATAGGAGAGGTAGGAGGGGCAGTGTCAAGGAGAGACACAGACAGACTGAGAGGGATTGGGGGGAGAATAGGAGAGGTAGGAAATTGAGTGTCAATGAGAGACTGAGCAGATTAAGTCATTTTGTCTCACCATCGAATGACGTCAGGTTTATGCCTCCTGGGTTGCTCTGGGTCCATTAAATAGTGTATGGATATTATATGTCAATTTAGAGTGCAGAGTGCCTTGCCCATTAAATACGGATCGCAGATCAGTTTGCAAAAATTAAACCATCAATTAAACCATAAGTGAGAAGTGAGTGGATCTCTACTACTTTTTCAATAAGGCCTCCATAGATGTCGATCTGAACAAGCACAGCCTGCCAGCTAATTGTCATTACACTGCCCTCTTCTGGCAGGTAGGTTTATTCCTCACCTTTTGCCCACAGGATTTATTATTCAGCATACAAGAGAATTATTTCGCTCTGATGGTGGCGTGTCTCCCATATTTCATCCATCTTTCCTAATTCTAGATAGCAGCAGATAGAAAAGCCATTGACGATTGTTGCCAGTAACCGAAGGTTTGACCGTATGAGTTGAAACTGTTATTGTGCCCATCAGCAGGGCACTTGTATACTCTAATTACTTCTGTAGGTCACCCGGGTTGAGAGTGTCTGCTATATGACACAATAAATGTATACAATATTGTCCTCTTTCTCCTGCGGAAAGAATCGTCTTATCATCTATAATACTCCTTCCAGAGCTAATTCTGTCAAAAGGACTCTCACACACACACACTAACGCTGGACTTGTACACAATCACAAACATGCACATATACACGCACACATACTCAAAAATTGAAGAAAAAAAGAAATTCACGCACCCAATCTGCCAACCAGGATACCCAATTGGGTCCTATTCATCTGCAAAGTGGACAGAGGAGTATCAACTCAATCAGAATTCTCTTATGTAAAGTGAACAGTGATACTAACTCAATCTGAATTCTCTTCTGTAAAGGGGAGACAGTGATATTAATTTAATCTGAATTCTCTTCTGTAAAGTGGATACAGTGCTATCAACTCAATCCGAATACTCTTCAACTCAGTTGGACTCTTGTTCAATTAAGTGGAGAGAGTGTTTCCAACTCAATATGACTCATATTCTAGTAAGTGGGGAAAGTGGTACCAACTCAATATGACTCCTATTCTATTTAGTGGAGACAGTGGTACCAACTCAATATGACTCCTATTCTATTTAGTGGAGACAGTGGTACCAACTAAATATGACTCATATTCTATTTAGTGGAGACAGTGGTACCAACTAAATATGACTCATATTCTATTTAGTGGAGACAGTGGTACCAACTAAATATGACTCATATTCTATTTAGTGGAGACAGTGGGCCCAACTCAATATGACTCATATTCTATTTAGTGGAGACAGTGGGCCCACCTCATATTCTATTTAGTGGAGACAGTGGTACCAACTCAATATGACTCCTATTCTATTTAGTGGAGACAGTGGTACCAACTC
>JACXGK010005782.1:0-31470 GCA_016801125.1 Novumbra hubbsi
TGCACTACTGCGATGTTAAGGAATGGTTCACAGTGAACCTCAGGGGTCCACAAACACATGTTGTATAAACACAGATACGCAATACAGCCAAACACACACACATCCACACGCACACACACAGACGTATGCACACACACACACACACACACACACAAACATGCTTACAAATACAGTGGAGTACATCTCAGCCTGGAGGTCACAGGGGTCACAGACCCAATCATTCAATTAGTGTCAAATAAAGAGCCAAAAAACCAACATTCCAGGGATGCTTCTGGAGTTGACCGGGCAATGCCTTTATATGGAAACCAGTAAAACGGGTCTGGCTATAGGCTGAATGAACAAGCCATAAACGTTTCCACTCAGATGGAAATGTTAAATAAACATGGTTTTGGAGGCTCAGCAGACAGATCTCTCGGACTTTGGCCAGTTTACACACACACGCACACACACACAGCCCCCTCTCTTACTCTCCTCCTCCTCCTTTTCACCTCCCTCCATGCGGTTCCCCAAGGTTCTGGCTGTCAGCACCTAGCGAGTGTTTGTTTGTGCTGTGCCTATCAGTGGCCCATTGCCCATCTCGGCGGCACCAGAAACAATGGTGTCAGGAAGAGTGGACCACGATGCCCCCCCCCCCGCCCGGCACCAGCCGGGGTATGGACCCGGCACCAGCACTGCCCGAGCAGCAGGAAGACCAATGAGGACCGGAAGATGTGTGACAATAGAAAGTCAACAGCCGTGTGTAAATATAGAGCGTGTGTATGTTTGCATGTATGTCAGAGAGACAGAGAGAAGTATTGTGTGTGTGTGTGTGTGTGTGAGTGTTTGCGCACACACAACATGACCGTTCATTCCCTGGTCAGGCCGGCTCTTCCCACTTCCCACGCTGGTATCACTGGCACATTGTCTTGGCAACAGTAACCAATAGGAGCCAGCTCACGCATTCTTTTATGTTAAAGAAACAAAGTGACCGAAAAGAAAACAGCCGCCCAGGGAGAACAACATTCTACCATAGTAACATCACCGACGTGGGACGGAGAACACACAACCCACGCGCATGTTCATCGTTCCATTAAATGCCGCAATGGCTAACTGTCCTGACCAACAGACTGGCGTGGCTTGGCAGGGAATAGTGGGACGGGCAGAGTCGTACCTTGAAGAAAGCCTTGATAGCTGGCACGTGGCTGGCACATTCTGTCCTGCGGTAATCATCCACATTTGGCCCAACCTAGAGACAATCACAGGAAACACACACAAGCACACCCACACACACATCATTTATCTGAGGGAGCCGGTGAAAGGTAAGGCTGTGTGAATGTGTGTGTGTGTGAGACGCTAAATGTAATCAAGTCGGTTGCCCGTGCTGTATAAATGGTTGCCTTTCATAGGAGGACGTTGCCAGGCTTAACCACCTTGTCGTCTGGGAAGCTGCTGAGGTGCCCACTTGTATTTCTAGTATTTGGTGGTTTCACATGATGACGGAGAGCATGGCCTCCAGATTCCAGGCCCTTCTACAACCAAGGGCAAAGCAGCTAGCAAGGTATAGTTCTGTGTTTTGGACAGAGGTCTCGGAAATCCTGGCTACGTGAATGAAAAGGTGCATCCTGTATACATGGATGCAGAACATTCAAAATGTTTTAATTTCTATTGTAATGTGTATTTAAAGTGTCTGTGTGTGTGTTGCGGTTCGAGTGGCTTCAGATGCAACCTCTGACCTCCACCACAACATTCCACAAGGCTGTCATAGAGATCTGATGAACAAAGCACATTGGGAACATTCTAAGCATCTGTTCTCCTGTGTGTGTCTGTGTGTGTGTGTGTGTGCAGTGCTGAAAGTATGTTATCAATATAGATATCAGTGAAAAAGCCGGGCTTTATGCCCGGCGTCTGAAAGTTCACTGACACATCACAAACACTGACCCCAGACCAAAGGGCTAATCCAAACACATCAGCTGCTATTGCCTATGGGAGAAGACAGCTTGGAGCAGCTTGCCTTCTTCTGATACAGAATCAGATATGTTTCAATGTTCCTAATAAAGTCAGGAATACTGGAAAAAATCATCTGCACACATCCAGTCAGGCATTTATTTTGATATGCCAGTTAGAGCACATCAGAATATGCCTCAGGACCAGGGTCGAAAGCCCTGCCCTACATGGACCGAACATTCAGCATCTGTCTAGAGCCGTTTCCCAGCCCTTTCCTCAAGGGGCCTCCAGATGGTTCACATATCAGCTGTAGTTCTCAACTGACACACCTGATTACACCAATTAGCCAACTATTACCAAGCTCTCAACTATTTAAATCTGGAGTGCCAATTCAGCTCTGTAATATCTGTGTTAAATGTCTGTTGGAGGGTTGAGAATACAGCAATCGAGTGAAAAAAACTGGTTAAGATGGCTACAAATCCACTTAATAATTTTTTAATAATAATAATAACCATAATTAGGTGGTGTGTCTAGTTTTATATACATATTTTAATTGTTTTTCCAGCAAATCCCATCAAACCTGCAGCATTTAGGCTTAAATATTTGACTCAAGGACAGAACGTCAGCATGGACTTTTCACTTTGTCAGCTCCTGGGATTTGATTGAGCAATGTTTCAGTCACCTTTCAGTTAACAGGAGCTGAGTTTTGCATAACACATGCATACGACTGAATGTATGGAATGGCCCTCACCCAGCAGATCATGGCAAGCCGAGGGCCCCGGGCTTCAGTTGAGCCAACCCTGCAGAGTCCATACAGAGGCTTGGCCAAGTGAAACTTCCCTGACAGCTCCTCCACTCCGCCCGCTGCAGGAGAGACCGAAGAGAGGAGACCAGGAGGAGTGAACGGGATGAGGAGCATAACACACGTTGCCAATACGTTTTCCTCATTTATGAATTCGCAAAAGAAAAAGAGGTACCTCCGGAGTCCGCCAGTTTGAGGTTGTTAGTCGCTCCATCGTAGGTGAAAATAGCCCTGTGGAAACCCAGAGAGAGAGAGAGACAATTCAGCCACAGGAACACTGCTTCGTCACCCTCGATGAGCCAATAGTTGGTTTGTTCACAGCTCAACATCGGTCGCTTTGAGCACAAAACCATTCCGCTGGTAGGATGTTAGAATGGCTTAATGTTGAAGAATGTTGAAGAATCCCCATACAGTTTAGATTAAATCTGTTCAAATAGACTGTGTTTAAATAGATGGTGTTAATTAACAAGACTAATGACACACCCACTCGCCCATAACACAATAGAATAACAAGGAGAATCCACGTGTTAAATCGACAGTACACAAGCACGCATGCACTCTCACACTAACAAACACACTCTTGGACATGTTTGGCCTTTGCTGTGCATACTTAAACCCTGCAGAGTGATGCTTGTGGGAGCAGCCAAGCACAGTACATTCAGCCATGACTCCATTTTCTTCCCCCGTGTTCATTATCGGACCAGCCCAAGAAAGTTAGGCCCTTATTACACAATATTTGAACAATAACACACAGTGGGATCGTGTATTGCATAAAACAACATTTAAACCACAACACTCTTGTTACACAACAAGCATTGGCAACTTTGAGTATGGAAAAACTTTGCAGGAGTATGAAAACACACCGTCTGAGATATTTTGAAACATTACGTGGTTTGTTGTTGCAGCACTGGGAGACCTACCAGAAACCACTTTGGGGGTTTTAAGGTCTGTATACTGCAGAAGAAGTACTGCGTTTTCTTGCAAGACCATTCATACAAGTCAAAATTAAAAGTATTTTTATTGTCAAATGCACAAAATAACATGGTGTCATTCTGAGCAGTGAAATTGGTCTTTAACCCTAATTGCTCCCGTATTGTCGTTCTAAACAGGAATGTGTCCTAGATCTACTTACCTGATAAAATAAGAGGAAGAAGAGAATGGATTGACAGAGAGGGAAAGTATAATCTGTGTTTTACGACCTGGCCAGAAGCGAAGGTAGTTAACGGTCACTCCTAAACAGTTCCGGTAAAGGTATGTCCCGGACATCTGGACCGGTGGAGCAAAGCGATAGACAAAATAACACTGAGTGACAGATACCCCTTATTCCAGCCCAGAGGTCAGCAGCCTGTCTAACGTGTGCACGCATGTGTGTGTGTGTAGTCTGTTTGTCCTACAAGTAAATAGGGCAGAACTATTCATCTCACGCAGAAACAGATGTAAGTTTGAGCTGAGGAGGGAATCCTGTTGGGAGTTTTCAAAAGAATGTAGTGGCCGCACAGGTAACATACCCCACAATAACAACCCAACAAGCAGGAGACGCATCCACGGTATCGTGACAAAACCTTGTCGCAAACCACGGAGGGGTAAACAAGGCAGATAATTATGCATGAACTGGTTGGAAATTCAATAAACTTCTGGAAAAATGGAGTGGAACAACAATGGCGCTCCTGGACACCAGCTGAAAAACGAACTCATCATACGTGAGATTTGTGTGAGACGGTAACTTTTGTCAAAGCAAGTGTGTCTGCCTGACTAAAAGGGCTAAATGGGCTGACACATTTCTGTCTGAGCAGGTGAGGTTGTGGAACATTAATACACATATACACAAGCAAAGGGGATAACATTCAGTCATGCTACTTACTTTTCCCTGATTAGTGCTACAGGCATTACCCAAAGATCAGAGGTCACTGCCTGTAACATGGGCTGGTACATAAGTCAAAGCCACATGGAAGGAGTTGTGATTGCAAGCACAAAGTCTCCATCTGTGCCAGTGCCCAGTGTTTAACAGGCTGGCTTTGTTAAGATCTGTGGGAAGGAGTCAAGCATCACATAAATGGATGTGAATTCTATCCACTGACATGCCACACAGGTCAAAGGGCCACTAGTCAATTAACAAATGTAAAGATAATAACAATGAGTAATAATGGTTACTTGGTTGTTTATTAGTGTGATGTTTTTGGTTGTTGTTTATAAGATGAATATGGGTAATCAATGCTAAATGGACATCTTATGCTAAATGATAAATATATGCTACATGGCCAGCCCTTTGCTACTAATGATTATGTTGCATTATGTTACCACAATGGAAGAAAATCTGTACTTCATTGTGTTTATATTGTCATACCCTTGTGTATATATATATACATGTATATATTGCCCAGCTTAACATTAAAAAAGCATTTTAAATTGTAAAATAACTTTTCTATTAACCAGTAGCTTGCTATGCAGTATGGCTAACCTCCGCTATATAGCTAGCCTGTGCAACATGGCTAACATCTGCTACATAGCTAGCCTATGCAGAAGGCTAACATCGGCTACATTGCTAAACGACGGTAGAATATTGTATGGGAATGGGGCAGCGTAGCTCATAGTGAAATAGTGTCTGCCGGATAGCTAATGGAATCCAGAGAAATTCAGAGCTCTCGTTCTCTTTCTCCCCCTCTCTCTGTCTTCACACATGTGGGTTTCCTGCGTGCACAGGCTGATGGGAATAACAGACCAGGCTCTGTACTGAAGCCCACCTCATCCTGGCCAGCTATGAGCTCAGTCGGACAGAGGGAGGGGATAGCCAGGAGAGAGGGATACAGAAAAGAGAGGGATAGAAAAAAATACAGTGGGGGGTGGTGGAGGGCTAGGAGGGAGATCAGGCCAATATCCCAAGGTGGGAGAGCAAAAAAAAAAAAGAGATGGAATTACAAAAGAGGTGGAAAAAGGAAGAGGAGAGCAAACAAGAAAGATGATGTCACAACTGGGAAGTTTGTCAAGTGATTTGTTGAAGCAATTAACAACGATAATTAAATCTGTACATTTTTACTGGAGCCAGCAAAAGCTAACCTCAGTACAGTCATAAACAAACACAGAGATGATTGAGCATGTGCACAGTTTGTTGTACAAATGCACACACACACACACACACACACACACGAAGAAAGAGCCAGAAACAACACCAATGGTTTATGTTGGGCAGCTGGAGGGCCTGCAGTCCCTCAACACACTCTAGCAGCCCCGTACAAAGACCAACATGACAAACGGCGCGGTCCAGGGTAGTGGAGGAGATCTTACTTACTCATGCATTTGTGTTTTCCTTGTCATCCTCGTTCATTTTTGTCTATAATGTGTCTGCAACTACTGTAATGTGTTTTGTTCTGTAATGTTTCTGTTATGTTTCTGTGTTAAGGTTTCCAAACAATGATTATTTTACAATAACATCACCCATCTTGACGCATGACTTAACACACAAGAGGTCATATCCATTCTCATCTCTGGGCATGGAGTGAGGACAAACTACACTGAAAAGAGTAAAGGGTTGAGTGTTTTGTGGGGGGCACACTTTCTAAACGTGAGACAACGTCCTGTACATACCAAGATAGTGGAAAACACATGAGAGGTATAGGGAGGATTCGTGCTAAGATGTAGTGCTCGGAAGAAACATATATGTGCGCCATCTTTTGTTCATTGTGTATCTTTTTTTTGTATGTGGAGGGTACCATCTCGTGTTCATGGTGTATCTGTTTTTATTATATGTGGATGGAACCATCTCGTGTTCATAGTGTATCTGTTTTTATTATATGTGGATGGAACCATCTCGTGTTCATGGTGTATCTGTTTTTATTATATGTTCATGGAACCATCTTGTGTTCATTGTGTATCTGTTTTTATTATATGTGGAGGAAACCATCTTGTGTTCATGGTGTATCTGTTTTTATTATATGTGGAGGAAACCATCTTGTGTTCATGGTGTATCTGTTTTTATTATACGTGGAGGAAACCATCTTGTGTTCATGGGAAATTCTTGGTATGACAGAATATCAACCTCTCCCTCCACTTTCAACCCTTTGCATTATCTTTGATAATAACCACATAGAGAGAATAAGAGGTTGTGTTGTGCCCCCCCTAAAATGTTGTTCTTTATTCCTCATTTTCCAAACTATTAATCTGTACATGATCTGTTAGCTAGGTTTTCCTCTAGGTCTCTTTTCATTTTATGGTTCCTCCGTCCAACTTCCCCTCACGTTCACCCCCCACCCCGCACCAGCTCTGGGCTGCTTTTCATAACTATAAGCTAGTTGGTGTGTGTGTCTGACTGGGAATGGAGACAGAGTGATTCAAGGCAAAACCCAGAGACATCGTCCACCACGCCGCTCATTTCCTTTCCCCAAACATGGATGAAACAGAAATTCCCTCAGCCCGACCAAACCAGGCTGGATGCGCGCTGCCAGAGAAATTCACTTGCCAGGTATTTCTGTGCGGTTGGTAGCCTAATGGTTAGAGCCTGACTGTCCCTGGGCATAAGAGTTAACCCTAACTGCTCCCAGGTGACTGCCTTTAAATGACAATGTGATTTCAGTCCACATGGATTCAGTGACTTCTGGCCCGTGGATGTAAGAGTTGTGCTGTTGAGACGAAACAGGTTACTATGTCTTTTATCATGTGTGTGGCTAGAAGTGCCCCATGTCATCAAAACCCCACCATTTCTTGGCCAAGTGAGGCACGGTGAGGACTGTACGTCTAGATTATGCACACACAGAAATTAGGAGGTGCTTACATACAGGGGGAAGACAAAGAAATGAGGAGGCGCTTACATACAGGGGGCAGACACAGAAATTAGGAGATGCTTGCATACAGGGGGCAGACTCAGAAATTAGGAGGTGCTTACATACAGGGGGCAGACACAGAAATGAGGAGGTGCTTACATACAGGGGGCAGACACAGAAATGAGGAGGTGCTTACATACAGGGGGCAGACACAGGGATTGATGGATTTTAATTCACTCCGTAAATCCAAACCCAAGGAATGTTGCCAGCTTGTATTTGTATAACATCTACGCCATACTAATCTTTGGCCAAGAGTTGTTTTGCTAAGTCGTAGAGGTTTCACTATGAAGCCACCAAGGCACATATCGGCCGTGCATTTGGGGCATTTAACTAGCTGGCAAAGATCTACTCAGGAAATGTGTATCTACTCAGGAAATGTATCTTTTGAAACCAAACCCCAACCCAGATCAAATCTTAAGTGATGGCCAAAGGGCTCATTCTAATGTATTAATATTTCTCTCTACCATACGAACTCTTTTGACACTGGCAGGGGAGACCAGTGGAAACGCTGGTCATTGTTATTGTCACTGCCTGGCTGGGCACCCTTGACCCAGTTACACCTCTGTGCCAGGTCCCAGTCATCACCGTGCAGTGGGCCAGCCGGCTAGGGGAACGTGAGAGCTGCCCAACGCTCGGCTCCACTGCACTCAAGCCACACCACCAGCCCCAGAGCCTCCATCCCAAGACCCCAGGAACCTGTTTTTATTTGTGCTAAACATACATGCCCATGTCTGCTCTGTGGACAAACCCATTCAGATTCTATATGATTGGTTTATTATGTGCATCGTGTTCATCTTACGTTGGGACAACTGTTTTTACACAGTGAAGGTATATTGTCATATAATAATGACTCTACAGTATGGCTGGTGTATTTCCTTTTTCTTTCCCCCTGGTCATGACCTCATACCAAGGGAACCCAGCAGAGGGTGCTGACTGGGGAGGACTGGGGAGGGCTGGGGAGGATTGGGGAGGGCTGGGGAGGGCTGGGGAGGACTGGGGAGGGCTGGGGAGGGCTGGGGAGGACTGGGGAGGACTGGGGAGGATTGGGGAGGACTGGGGAGGACTGGGGAGGGCTGGGGAGGGCTGGGGAGGACTGGGGAGGACTGGGGAGGATTGGGGAGGGCTCCCCTGAGAAGCCATTACACACCAGTAAAGCTATTTCAGTAGAAAAGAAAAGGAATGAGGGAAATAGGAGGGGCTCATTTAGGGTGGAGGAAGGGACATGGAAAATCAGGACTGAGAGAGGCAATGTAGGAGACAAGCCAGAGAACCGAAAGAGGGACTAGAGTGTGTCCAACAGACATGCACAAGAAGAAACGGACTGGGAAAGGGGGGAAGCACGCTGAAGGAACAGAAAAGAATGTCTAAAGAGTGGGAGAGAAGGAGAGGGAAAGAGGGTGTAGGAGTGGGGAGAAAGGGAGGAAGGGGATGAGAGAGGGTTGGGGGAGGAATTAACATTTCTGCTCAGAGCAAAACCCTAGAGCCAGAGAACCTTAAAACCTGAAAAACCAAATAAACAAATAAAATGATATCTCTGCCAGGGATCCGCATGACGGAAACACCACTACTGAAAAAGATTAGAAAGAAAGAAAACCACGATTCCAACCCTCTTGCTATACATCTCTGCACCAACATCAACAATTTCTAATCTCAATTTGACAAAAACAAAGAATGTTACGTTAAGCTCTAGTTAAACATTTGAACCTTTGAGAAAGCCAGTGGTTGTAAAACTGGGGGCCGCATACTCCTCTGAATGCTCTGGCATTGAGACGGCTGCCGTAAAAGGTGTTGGGCCAGGTGCTCTATCTCAATGCTTTAGTTCTGAGTGGACAACAACGTCTCCTGTTACAGGTAGTGGTTACTGATTCCACCTGATCTTCTTGGTAAGCTGAGCTTTATGCCACAGAAAATTCATTCATTAGTGACCACAGTCATGCTGCTGAAACCTGATCTGATTGGCCACACGTAGTGCTGTTCATTTGTGTGTGTGTGTGTTTCTCTCTATGTATGTATATTTGTTTTGATGTTTGTGTATTTGCGTGGATGAAGTCATCTAACAGCAAAATGTCCAGTCTGAAATAAGTATCAATACCCATGTATTGTATTTCCCAGCATGCATTCAGTGGCTGTTCTGAATGTAAAAAGGAAGCCGTCTAGACCTCCCCTGGTGTTTGTATCAATGTACTAATAGGAAGGAGGTGACGACAGAGCAAACCCACAAACACACTGTTTCCCCTATAAGGAGTTTACTATTATACTGAATAGTGATCTGTTATACATAGCCACCATATATACTAAAATAGTCCATGTGTCATAATCCCCATAAAGCCTAGCAGCAAAATGTGAAACTGGTTCTCAGAACTTCACCATTCATTCGTTTCCTTGCCCAGCCTTTTATAGCTCTTGTCGAGGTGACGTTTGTCAACATATTTGCTTCAATTAGATTCACAAAAATTATCTGTGCTCATATTTTGCCAGTATTGATGAAAGTCATCTTGTCCTATAGATATTTATAGGCTAATCAAAGTAGTGATTTGGTGTCAGTCAACACAGAACAAAGAATTATTTAAAGAAGATCTATACATTCCCTATAGAACAAATGAATGAAAAAGAGACACTTTTCCAGTTATGGCGCAAGGTTTATCAGGCGATATTATACTGAACAGTGATCGTGATCAGAAACGCCCTCCGGCCAATCCACGTTCAATCCAGGAACGCATCCACCCTGGCCGCAGCAGAGGAACAGGCCCGTCCTCCAGGTGCCGATGGGTATATGAGGGACGTGTCTGGTGCCCATGCATGAGGCTGTTTTGGGGATGGAGATCGGGGGAAGGGTGCTCTGGGAATCCAAACAAGTACTGCAGGCAAGCAACTGATAGGGGTGCACATTGCAGACCCACACACACAGCAGTCAACACACAGGGAAGAGACAGTGGCGTCTGGGTTGTGCTCGGGGGGGGGGGGGGTAATGGGACTGCAGGGGCGACAGGGAAAAGTCGGAGGGAGGGAGGCTAATGCCCAGATGGGCCCCTCTAACGTAGCACTCCTCTGGGAGACCTTGGCATTTCCTGTCCAGGCTGCCCCCCCCCCCCACACACACACACATACACACATGCCCTCTATGAATCCTCATCTCCGTCCATCTCCACATTCTCCTCAGCTCTCTATCTATTCTGCCTCTGTGCTCAACACGGCCTTCCTTCCACTCAGTTACCCAAAACAACAACAGCCCTCAGCCCCCCCCCCCCCAAGGACCAAAACGACAGATAGTGTGTATCCCTGTGAAACCACGGCCTTCGACAGAAGCACATATAGCTCCCAAACTGCTGTCGCACAACTGTTTCTGTTACCACTACAGTGCTAAATCACTTAGCACGTTAGCACAGCACTGACACCCCCCTAAAACTTGGTCGGGCAGACAGAGCTAGTTGTAAGGGAGGCCATGAAGTAAGGGGGTGCGTCTGATAATTTCATAACACTGTAATTACTTTTTTGTTTTATTATCCATCAAACATTGAGGAGAGATTCATTGCTGTCAAACGGAATGATTTGTGGCTGGCCACAGGCACATAGAACACGAGTCAGGACAATGGCAAACAATGATGAGAGTTTCACTCCTGTCTGAGTCTTCTCGCCTCATTTGTTGCGTAACGTGGTCTAGCTCCCTGACACTAAATGCCAACTCTAGAGGGGTGTGTGCGACCTCATACAGCGGCTGGCTAACAAAGGAATTTGAGTTAGAAGTGGTCATATTTTCTGGTCATATCTGGACAGGGATCTTATTGTGTTGAGTCAAAACAGCTGAAATATCTCCCGGAGATTAAGCTTGTCTCAGGCCCTGGCTAACATGGTAAGAACATAATCTTCATAACCTTTTAGTCGGTCCGACATGAGCCATCAATGCGGGTGGGGGCAACCCTGAAGAACAGGGTGGACAGACAGACACAATATTGTGCACCTGGGCCTCCACCTGCCAGGCTGCGGTCTGTGAGACTACACCGGCTAGACCCTCCATCCTCATGGCCTCAACCTACTGGACCTCCACACACTTTGACCACCACCCGCCTGGGCTCCACACGCTAGGCCATCCACCTGCCCGGTCTCCACCTACTGGGCTTGGATCCGCTAGTCCTTCCACTGTTCTGGCCTCCGCCTAATGGGCATCCACCCTCCAGGACTCCACTCAAAGGCGCAGCCCATGAAGCAGCAGGAGTGCGGCGATGGGGCTTTATGGCACCATACAATACACTGTTTCCAGTGGGTTGGTGTGTGTCCACCGGTGTGTGTGTGTGTGTGGGAATAATGAGTTCCTAACCGAGCGGCCCGGTATAGCACCGTCATCCTCTGTGGAACTCAGACATCCCGTCGCTGCGTCACTGCTGGCTGAGACTTCTGATCAGTCTGTATCTGACACAGTGGCACAGCTGTTCTCCACCCGCGTCTGACACCACCCCTTGCGGCCCCGCAGAACCTTGGGTAGGCTGAAGACAATGCGAGTCCCATCCATGCGGTTCCATTTGCATTCCTTGCGCGGGGCATTTGTGTGGCTCTCCACGGACAAGGGGACAGGCTCGCTAGGTCGCTAGAAAGCAACACGGTTCCGTTGTGTCTGACATGGCTCGGGGGCATGGGGACGATAACACCACGGGAAACACTTGGTAGACAGGGTCAGTTGATTTGAAGGATGCATAACATTGTGACCTTCTGTCAGCCCACACAGAAGGACAAGACCTGAATACTGATGGGAAGGCAATGGTGTCAAGCGAATGACGCTAGTGACTCATGAACAGAGCAGAACATGAACGAATGACTGGTCAGGGTGACATAATGTCAGGCATCAGGGCAAAGAAACACACAAGCAAACATATATCATTTCCTGACTGGTTATATTTCTCCAATTCCACAGAGTGTAGGTGAAAGTGTTATGGTGTGTGTTGGTGGGCCTGGTGGATACCAGTTGTTAGAGCACCGTCCTCACAATGACAGAGTTGTGGGTTTGATTCCCATTAGGGAACCAGTGTGAACGTGTCTGTAAATGTATGCCTCCGCTTGCTTTTGGGCCGAAAGACAGATCACCTTGTTGGGTCAGGGATTCAAACCAACAACATGTCTGTCGCCAGCACAACAATCCAACAGCTAGGCCACCGGTGTAGAGTCCTTACATACAGCACTGAGAATGCCGCAACAAGCCCAATGTTTGCCTTAAATACACAAACACACACACACACTCTGTGTATAAGTGTCGTGTCTCATCGTGCCAGACCTAAAATTACTCAACTGCCTTCGCAATAACCCAGACAGTGTTTTAGTAAGCAATAGGTGGTTGTTTAGAGATTAACGGCCATTCACATTCAAAGCAGATCTGAAGTCGAGAGCCACGCCCCAAACAGCACCCCCGTCTTCATCGTCGCCATCATCAACCTGCCACCCACGTATCTGAAGCCACCACGGGAAAGTGTGTGTGTGTCTGATCTCTAAGACACATACACCGGAATCCTGCGTGTAGCCACAAATTTGAATGAATATGTGTGTGGTATCAAAAGAGGCAGATTTGTGACTTACATGACGTGTTTATGTATAGGGTAAGTAAAATGAACGTTAAGCCTTAAAGGTTATGTTTAGGTAGGTGTTTAGGTTTAGGTAGGCGGTTAGGTTTAGGATGAGTAAAGGACACATGTTCATGTCCCTGTTTACATGGCCAAGTACGAAGTGTGTGGGTGCCTGTGTTTGAGGTAAGAAACAGCACAACCAAATGCTAAGTGGCTCATATGTAAGAATAACTTCAATAGTTAAGTAGATATTGGCTGTTTAGGTTCCTGCCGGCTTGGCTGTTACCCCCACTGGAGTTGTCATGATTCTTTTGCATACACAAATCATCTCACAGGTAATATTTAAATATTAATAATATTTAATTTATAAAGTGCATTCATTGTGCTCCAAGCCCTCAAGGTAAAAGGAAATAAAAAAGACATCAATTAGTGCCAAACAGTTTCGTAATACATTTTCTGCACTAATGCAATAATACAACTAGCGTAAACTCAAATTGTGCGGTCAAATATAAAAATCTATTTGGAAGTTGTTTTTTGAGAACAGGAAATATATTTACCCTTCCTCTACCAGGTCTAAAACTCAAAGCAACTTCCTCTTAAACAATATTCTGCCTGTTTGCTGTCAGTGAATCAAATAGTGTCAGATAGTTACCTGTCACCTGCAGTGACATCCAGCAACGTACTGGTCAGCAACCAATCAGACCTCATTATATGTAAAACACCAGATGTGTTGCAGTTCGCAGGGTCCCAGAGGGTGCTGAATTGAATTTTGTTGTTACAACCTGTTACCTCACCTTAGAGGTAAAGGTGAGAATGTCCTCAGCAACGGAAGCAATCTGATACATGTAATTGGAGATTACAGCGAGTTAACACACACGCACACACTCACAGAGTCAAAGGGTCTCCCTAGTCACAGGTGTGTGTCGTCTACTAGGTAACCTTAAACACTGGCGACATAAAGGTCTACCTAAATCATGCATGAGCCTATGGAAGCATGGTCAGGCCTCCAAGACACAAGCACCCGATTACAGACCAGCATGGACGGAAACCTCTAGACCCCCTGAGGATGATCCTGGTTGTCAACCATACACT
This sequence comes from Novumbra hubbsi, assembly GCA_016801125.1. Classification (NCBI taxonomy): domain Eukaryota; kingdom Metazoa; phylum Chordata; class Actinopteri; order Esociformes; family Umbridae; genus Novumbra; species Novumbra hubbsi. The sequence continues at coordinate 14,181 of JACXGK010005782.1, forward strand.
CCAGTATTAGATAACTAGGAGGATGTTTTTTTTATGTTGTTAGGAAGACGTCATTATTTTTTACATCCAATTCCTTGGAACGAGCAGTACGTCAGGATATTAGTCATGCTTAACTTTAAACAAGGAGTGTGTGTGACAACTAAAGGCAGGGTAACGCACAACAGATTTCACCACTGGCTTTGGACTGGCCTCCTCTTACACAATTGTTGTATTTATGACTCATTGCAAATTCTCAGCTAAACTTTTGAAAGAGTTTTACTTTTGAAACCACTATATCAAATGTTTGTTCCACACTTTCATAAACAAACTAAAAAGCTAAATATTGTGTTTTGGGCTTTTAGGTAAACATTGTGTTCTGTGATCTCTCTCCGTAGTAGTCAGAGCTCTTTACTGAGGCAGATCTGATGGAAACATGCTCTCACACCCATCCAAAGTCAACAGAGCCCTTCCATGAGCAGTCAGCAGGACAAGGTGTGTTTGACAGTGTTTTAGATTCAACTTCAGTCGTTCACCAGCCATTCTTATCAAAAGTGACTTAAAGTTAGGGCATTCATTTTAAGATATCTAGGTAGGACAACCACACAAGTCAGTGATAAAGATATCCAGGTAGGACAACCACACAAGTCAGTGATAAAGATATCCAGGTAGGATAACCACACAAGTCAGTGATAAAGATATCCAAGTAGGATAACCACACAAGTCAGTGATAAAGATATCCAGGTAGGATAACCACACAAGTCAGTGATAAAGATATCCAAGTAGGATAACTAACTAACTAACATGTGGTTAAAGATATCCAGGCAGGATAACCACACAAGTCAGTGATAAAGATATCCAGGTAGGATAACCACACAAGTCAGTGATAAAGATATCCAGGTAGGATAACCACACAAGTCAGTGATAAAGATATCCAAGTAGGATAACCACACAAGTCAGTGATAAAGATATCCAGGTAGGATAACCACACAAGTCAGTGATAAAGATATCCAGGTAGGGTAACCACACAAGTCAGTGATAAAGATATCCAGGTAGGATAAACACACAAGTCAGTGATAAATACAATTGACTGAAGTAGATGTTAGATGTACAAGAAAGGAGGAAGTGTCTGTTTAGGTTTTGCTCCGAGTTCTTTAGAAACACGTGGAAAGGTATGGATTCATGCTGATCACCTTGGTAGGGCACAGCCATTGAGTCAATGGAAGTGACACAGTTTGTTGGATAAATACAGACCCTTACTGATCATGGAAAGAGACCATGCGTCTATGGCGCTCCATATGAATCCCATATGATGATGAGCAAAGCACATGTTCTTCTCTGTTTTAACAAGCTCTGATGATTAGTGCAACAACAACAAGTTGTCAAAAGGAAGCCCCCCCCCCAAAAAAAACATTCCAACTATGTATCTCTGATATTCTGGAAGACATATTTCTTAAGTTTAACTCGGAATGTGGCCATTCCTGCAGGATGCAAAGTAAGTGGACTAGTGTCTGATCATGATTAAGAACATGGCTACTGACTATTGAAGTCAAGAAAGGTGAGGAAGGGGGAATGTTCAAGTCTCATTTCACCGAAGCTACAACAAGTCTTGGTCGTACTTTTACAGGAGGTTTGCAAAGCAGAATACGGAAATGTGTGTGAGCTAATACTGTGAAAATGCTACAGCTTCCTGCACGGGCAGTCCTGCTAATCTATTAGGGGCCTTCCAACACAGGGGCTGTTTCTCATTCACGACACAAGGTCATTAGATAATACACTGTGGAGTGGGTGGGTGATGCTGCAAGCTAGTCCTCTCCCCAACTCAAACTCCCCTTCGTGCTCCCTCTCTCTCACACACACACAGACACACACAAATATGTTTTATGATGTCATTACTAAGACGCTTCTCTGTTCAGTTTAGCCAGACAGTTTGTTGAGAGTTATCACACTTTATAAGTAGGTTTCCTAAGTGTGTGTTTCATATGGTGTTTGTTTCGGATCCTCACAAGCTCCTGCCAAATGAGCAACTACTGTCACAGAGGGCCGCAGAACACACAAACCACCAAACTGAATGACCGGAAAAACATTCTCACGAATCGAACATAAAACTGTAGAACTCGCTGTTAGTGTGAGTGTGTGCTACTTTGTGTGTTTATCTCTTCACAGACCTCGTCGTGACATGAGAAGCTGAGACTCTTTTAAAGGTCATGTGGCTGTTTATTTAAGCAGTTGAGGATGGAAGGTGCATGTGCTTGCATGTTGTGTGTATAGAGAGAGGGAGGGGGAGAGAGAAGGAGAGAGGGAGGGGGAGAGAGAGGGGGAGAGAGGGAGAGAAAGAGGGAGAGAAAGAGGGAGAGAGAGGGAGAGAAAGAAAGGGGTAAGGAGAGGGAGGGAGGGAGGGGGGAGGGGGTTGGAAGGGGTTGGCAGCCACAGAAATCAGGATTGTTATTCATTGAATGTTGAGTAAGACTCTCCAATGAGGCACTGCTGTGGACCCCAGGAGACATGGCTGCCACTGCTTTTGCAATCCAGATCAAATACTAATCCTGCTGTACCGGGTCCTCACACACAGGACTTAGTCAGGCCGCTCAGCTCCCAGCATGCCCTGCGTTGGTGGGAGTAATATGGACTATTGGTTTGCACAGTTCTTTGGACTGTGAGTGAACAAAACAATAAGAACGGAGAGGGAAGAGAGAAGGAGTAAGACAGGGATTAACAGACAGGAAGAAAGACACAGACAGACAGGAAAGCAGGTAGAAAGGCAGACAGCCTGGCAGCCAGGCATTCAGGCAGACAGATAGGTTGGATAAACAGCAAAGGATCGTGACAGAAAAAAGACAGAGAAAAGTGGAGCGACAACGAGGCAAAAACCTATCAATTGTCAAATACACATGAGCACACAACTGTCGATTGTCATAAACACAGGTGGTTTGGGTAATGCTGGGCAGCCAATAACCATATGTCTGGCAGTATGAAGCTAGGAACCAGCCTATTAAAACACTTCTGAGGGCGGGGACAAAAAGAGGGAGAGAGAGAGAAATATCCCTTTCACAGCAGATTTGTGGTACTGTTTTCTTAAAAATAATTTGCCAGTGCTTGCATGGACCCATTTCATATTAGGACAAATACTTATCTCATTCTGGTCGGCATGCATTTTTTATTTAGCTATGAATGGGAATTATAAGAGGCATGGGTTTACCACCAATAAGTTAACATAACAAGTCAGCTTGAACTTGCTCGTGTCTGTATTACAACCTGTTCATGGGTGTGTTACAAATTAGTACTGCAGTGTTTCCAAACTTTTGGTCTGGTCATTTGTAGATTGTCAGCTAGTTATGTCTTTTGCAAGCCTGATGGTAGTAGACTATCAGCTAATACTGACAGTTGCGTAACTTTGTACTTGCTAGCTATTAGCTAACATAAGTCAGCTAACTGTTGGCTGTGGTAGTTCAGAAATGTATGGCTGTTTATATATTATTGAGACTAGTTGGTTTGTAGGTTAGCTAACAATTGTGCCTTTTGCCTGGCTAATGTTAGCTGGCTAAATTAAGGGAATGGCAGTTTGGAACTTCAATTAACAAGATATAATTACACAGTTTGTATATAACTTAACCAGCTTACCACTAACCTGGGGCCGCTTTCAGAAAGCAAGCACAAAGAATATGGTAAAATCTGCTAATATTTCAATACAGCTACTGACCCCCTTGATATTAGAGTTGCCCTATTCGGGAGGTCAAACTATATAGGAAGATGTGGCCCTTCTCTGTGAAACAATGCCAGCAGTCAGGTCCTCTTGAGTCACAACACACGTAGTGTGTCATATTTGCATTCACTTTCATAATAGGTTGGAGACCTAATCAAAATCATTCTTAGATCAGTTGGCAAAATAATGTTAAGGTGAATAGGCAAACATAATGGTATGGTCAGATTAGCAGGATATATGCATTGGATAGATACAGATGCATACATAGATGGATGGATAGATGGATCCACAGCCACGTACAGTTACATACATAGAGACAGCGAGTCTGAGAAGTGAGACAGAGGTGAGACAGGAGGGGACAGAATGGGATAGAGAGGAGACAGAGAGGAGACAGAGAGACAGGAGGGGGTGAAAAGGAGACAGGAGGGGACATATAGGAGACAGGAGGGGACAGAGAGGAGACAGAGAGACAGGAGGGGGTGAAAAGGAGACAGGAGGGGACAGAGAGGGAACAGGAGGGGACAGAAAAGAGACAGAGAGACAGGAGGTGATAGTGTGAAGAGAGGGAGAGAGAGAGGGAGAAAGGAAATCATGTTTGGATAGGATGAATAAGTCACCATGACGATAGAGCTGCCAAGCCTTGACACAGGGAGGAGAGAACACCAGGCTAAGTGTCACCCTTACTTGTACGGTCTCGCTTCAGCTTCTGATTCATACACACACACATTTCTCTGTGTGGATAACCATTTTGCTGGAGGGATATTGTTCATGTTTTAGAAACCACTCTAACAACAGCTGTGTAAAATGTATAATCAAAAGTATAAAAATACAAATATGAACGCTCTGTAAATTATCTTTAAAGGGGCCATCTGGAGTCAGTACATACATTTTTGAAAATAATTGTAAAGTAATTATTCATAACTTCGAAATGATTCCTGAGGTGGGTTTAACTGCTGTATGCAAGCAGAACCCTTCACATCAGCTCGTTATGCTCCAGTGTTTGTAAATAAAGTAAATGTGAAGGTCACATTTGAAATGAATTGCTCGAAAGGTCAATCAGGACCAGTAGTGGTTAATCGATATCAGGTCATTTCAAAGGCAATGATGCAGTCTGGAAACATGGTGGATCCCTGGTACATAAAAGAGGACTGTTTGCTGAGTGAAAATGTTTGTGTTGGTTTATATTTTACACTGCTTGCTCAACCTGCATCTATTGTTCTGTGTGTGAATCTCAGAGTGGTTATACATTTCTTCAGTCCCATCAACCAGCTTTTTACAGAAGTGAGCAGCAAATACACTTTTTTATTGTTTCAACTGCTGTTTCCCTTTTTAAAACGAGTCAGTTGGAAACAGGCCACATAAACACGGATGGTTGATAGATGGGAGGCGAACCACAAAGCCTATCCCACACGTGATGACATCACTATGGCGACATGTCTATTCTCTAATTGTGTTCTGACTAACCCACATTAAGAGGTTGGTCAAAGAAACATGGTACAACTTGAGCTTAATTGAAGGGCTCGTAAATGTGTGCCTCCTTGGTTCACATACACAAGGTTCAAAGACATGGACGTTGGTCTAATAAAATGGATTTGCAGTTGAGCGGTGGAATAAATTAATTCTACAATACAGAGTAGGGTATGTTATGCATCACATGTATGCGTGCGCGCTGTCCCAAAATACTATCCGTGTCGAACTGTGATAACTTCTACGAAGAGTTTAACTACACCCCATCTCAAAGATCACCATACAGTCCGAAACCCGAGCTAAGTGTGCTGTGCAAAAAGAATAATGTCAAAGCCCTGGGGAGAATTGTCGAGTCACTGCACGAGAGACCGGGTGCTGGAGGGGAGCCGTGCGCCAGTAGATAGCCAACCGTTTGGCACGCGCGCCAACGTCCGAGGACGTGCCACCCCCCGTGTTGGTCGTAAATGGAGGACACTAGTTGAAACCATGCCACCAGAGTTTTGCAGACAAAAACTGCTAGTCAGTCTGCCACTACTATACCTAACCGTGATTATAAACAATTACCTACACGCAACACTTCTCGTTGTGAATGCTCACTGAATTCAACTTGTTAGTCATTTTATAATCCTAACTATAATTTAAAAACGTTCTTACAATAATTTTAAGTAAAATATGAAACATTGCTTTGTATAGGCTACTCATTACCTCTACATATGTTAAAATCATATAGTAGCATTAAAGGAGCTTTAGCCTACCAGTTGGTTGATGAGCGGGGATTCAGAATATCTTCTTTGGCCATAAGCAGTGACAAGCTGTAGGTATCGAGGTTAATAGCTCGCATAGTGATGGTGAGGGTTTCCACAATCCACTCCAGAAGATATATTTACTTCGCCAGTCGTACTAGAAAAGTACCCGCGTAACGGACTCGCAGCGACACTCACGCGCATTCACGGCCCGAAAAAATATTAGCAAGTAGGTTTTTTCATGCAAAAATGTGGATTTGAGACCAAGGTGATAGTCCGCCAGCAGAATATGCAGGCTCCGCGCACTGCGTAGTTGGGGCTGTTGCAGACTTTCTGCAGTGGGATTGAAATAAGTTTTCACGCGAAGCCCCACCTCCGGACGAGTGGGGGCAAAGCTCAGTTATATTGTTACTGGCTTGGTCCTCACTTCAGTTATTACACACGCGCACCATTCTCCTCCATTTCTCAAGTTCTCCGTTTCCATTCATACGTTTTACTATTAACCCGCTCCGTGTACATACATTATAACTACGTTATAAACGTAGTTTATCAATATCTCTTAATGCGAGCAAAAGTCATCCAGAAATGTCACCATGGCCTCATAAAAACTCAAGAAGGTGATGCATATCCGACTGGCATGTCTATGTCCGATTAAAAAAAAAGAATCCAGAAAAAAAGATACCACTTTATGTTGGCACAGGGAGGAGCAAGTAAGATGATGTGAGAGGAGCGCCAGTGAGGAGTAAGGGTGATGTTAAAAGTGAGGGTGGTGGGTTGTGGCGGGGGGGGGGGGGGGTTCAGCTATGGAGCTGTCACTCTCGCTTTGTCCACAAAGACCTTTGAGTTGGCCCCCATGCAACCCTTGGCAGTCCAGAGAGAAGCCGTCTGCTGTGCAGGCCTTCTCCATCGAGACCTCTTGAGGACTCAGGGGGACTCATTTCATGGGAACTGCATCTGAGGCAGCCAGCATGTTAAAATGTTTCCACACATACCCGTCACTTACACACACACACACACACACACAAACACTTTAAGCACCCAATTTCAGACTTGGTTATCTGGCATTTTCATGCTTGGTAGGGTTTTTTTGGACATACAGAGGGGAGAACAAGTATTTGATACACTGCCGATTTTGCAGGTTTTCCTACTTACAAAGCATGTAGAGGTCTGTCATTTTTATCATAGGTACACTTCAACTGTGAGTGACGGAATCTAAAACAAAAATCCAGAAAATCACATTGTATGATTTTTGAGTAATTCATTTGCATTTTATTGCATGATATAAGTATTTGATTACCTACCAACTAGTAAGAATTCCGGCTCACACAAACCTGTTAGATTTTCTTTAAGAAGCCCTCCTGTACTCCACTCATTACCTGTATTAACTGCACCTGTTTGAACTCATTACCTGTAGAAAAGACACCGGTCCACACACTCAGTCAAACAGACTCCAACCTCTCCACAATGGCCAAGACCAGAGAGCTATGTAAGGACATCAGGGATGAAATTGTAGACCTGCACAAGGCTGGGATGGGCTACAGGACAATAAGCAAGCAGCTTGGTGAGAAGGCAGCAACTACACGGCAGGACCTGGTCAATGACCTGAAGAGAGCTGGGACCACAGTCTCAAAGAAAACCATTAGTAACACACTACGCCGTTATGGATTAAAATCCTGCAGCGCACGCAAGGTCCCCCTGCTCAAGCCAGCGCATGTCCAGGCCCGTCTAAAGTTTGCCAATGACCATCTGGATGATCCAGAGAAGGAATGGGAGAAGGTCATGTGGTCTAATGAGACAAAAATAGAGCTTTTTTGTCTAAACTAAGGTTTCTGTACCAAATATTAAGTTCTGCTTTTCTGATCAAATACTTATGTCATGCAATAAAATGCAAATTAATTACTTAAAAATCATACAATGTGATTTTCTGGATTTTTTAGATTCCGTCTCTCAAAGTTGAAGTGTACCTATGCTAAAAATTACAGACCTCTACATGCTTTGTAAGTAGGAAAACCTGCAAAAACCGGCAGTGTATCAAATACTTGTTCTCCCCAATGTACTTACTTAATACTTGGACATAAGTTTTTTATAGTTTATTTTGTGGACTTTTTGGGATATTTTAGTATATGTGGGCAGATAGAGGGTGACTAAAGCCCCAGGGCTTATCGACTCATCAGACCAACGCTGACTGACACACGCCTGTCTGAGCCCGTGACCCTGAGCGCTACTGTAAAAAGCAAAAAAAAATGTCCTCTTCCTCTTTCACGTCAACCTGACACACCACTCTCCGACAGCATGCGGTGAGCTGATACGAATTCCCAACCACCGGACTCACATCTGTCAGTGCTGCAGTCGGTCGATCGTATCACTCATGGCAAGAGTGTGAACTATCCCCTCCTCCATCAAGCCCCCCCCCCCCATGGCCCTATCCACCTCTTCATCCACCCCTTCATTCACCCCTTCATCCACCTCTTCATCCATCTCTTCATCCACTTCTTCATCCACCCCTTCATCCACCCCTTCATCCACCTCTTCATCCACACCTTCATCCACCCCTTCATTCCCCAGGGATTGGGACAGATACCTGCAGGGGGACCGAAGGCAAGACATCCCCATATCCGCCGGCCTCTATCATTCCTACAACTTCCTGTCATTAGGGGCTTCGCCTCGGCCCGGTCCGGGGCTTCTGGCTGGATGGGAACTGTTTTGTTGTTATGCTTCACTTCAGACAACTCTGGCATTTCCTCTGCAGGGGTGTGGTGGAAGGCAGCTGTTGTTGGATGTGGCTTTTAGTGGGGGAGGAGGGTTCTTGAGGGTCTGGGGGGGGGACATTTTACTGAAAGTATTTTTCTTTTTAAATTGTTTCAGGGTCGAGGAGTTTCTGCAGGCTGTTGGTTGTTTTCTCGTGGTCTAAAATAGCCCTGAACTAACTCACTAATGTCACTAACTGCGTGGGTGACAGTGCTGAGATGAGTATCCCAAAGACAACATCCTCGCTCAGCTCTCTTGATTGTCAGTCAAGATGTTTCTGATTGGTCACCATGTACAGCTATGGCTTGACATGATAGGGTATCTTGAAATTGATAAGTATGGCACAATCATTTGTTCACGGTGATATTTATGAAAACTTGATATGTGAGAAAGTCTTCAGCTATAGACATGTATTGGATACTTTAAGTTAAATGACATGCACCCTAGGCTAGGTTATTCTTAAGTGAGAACTTGTGTTCTCAATAGCATGTGTAAGTGTGAAGATATTTGTGGTGACTTTGAAGTAGCAGTTTTTGGTGTCTGCTGGGGGTAGATAAAGGTGTTTTAGGTGTGATCGGACCAGATGTGTTTGGGTTCAGAGGTTGAAGTTTGACCCTTGCCGTTTCAAGATTGTTTCTCTTCCCTGATGATATGTGTTTTTCATTATTCTCTCTCTCTGTCTCACACACACACTCACACACACTCACACACACACACACGCACACACACACAGTTCTGTGCGCGTGTCTGACCATTGTGAGCTATGGCCGGAATGCATTATGATCTGCTTATGGAACTGATAAGTAATGCTTTTCCCAGGACATGATTATGTTTAGTTGCCTTGGGAATGTACTGCTCCCTGGAATGTGTCCTGCATTCGAAGGCTGTGGATTGAGCCCTCTGTTAACATGTCAGACCGTTCTGTACAGTGTTATCTATGCTCTAAGGTACAACATGCTGAGACTGCATTTTCCTTTATCATTCCGTTGTCCAAGGAAGTGTCCCATACAGTGATACAGGGAAACGTGCAGCAAACCCGACTTCTAAAGTTTGTCATCTCTTCTATACAATCTTTGAATTGATTTCCTCCAACCAAAAAAGGACAGACCCCTTTCCGTTATTCAGAATCCACAAACCAATTAACAATTCCCTGCTGCTTCAGTACTGTTTCCCTGTAGCACACATTATGAAGTATTTTCAAACCTTTCAAACACTTGAGACATGCAGGCTTCTCTGAAATGTCTCTCTCCTAACTCAGTCAAAGAAACTTGCCCAATCGTGTGACATTCCTATCTAGGTGATCGGAAGTAGAAGTGAACGTACTGGTCCAGCCCAGCCTGATGTCAATCAGTCTCCTTTCCTTCCTGCCTGTTTCTGCTTCCCTCAGCCTTAGAGTGCTGAGCCTCTGCTGGCCATGCTGTTGTCAATGTGGGTGCCATTGAGTTGGATGTGGGAGAGCTGCTTACAAGGCCTAGGATGTTGTCTTTAGAAGCTGCAGCTACGCCATGTGAGGCAGGAAGGAATGCAGCGTTACGACACAGCCTTCTGCTGCTCTATCATTCACTTATTCGAAACATTTTAGTCGGCGACTACTCTAGGAATTGTAGAAAACAGTGATCAACGATTGGATCGTCTCTAATCAATTTGAATATCTAAGCCAATGGCTTTACCCTGGGGTGTTCTTACATTGGTCCAATCCATCCATGGTTGTCCCTGTCCTCATCCATCTGGTCATCCCTGTCCTCATCCATCTGGTCATCCCTGTCCTCATTCACCTGGTCATCCCTGTCTCGTCCACCTGGTCTTCCCTGTGCACATCCACCAGGTCTTCCCTGTTCTCATCCACCTGGTCATCCGTGTTCTCATCCACCTGGTTATCCGTGTTCTCATCCACCTGGTCATCCGTGTTCTCATCCACCTGGTCATCCGTGTTCTCATCCACCTGGTCATCCCTGTTCTCATCCACCTGGTTATCCGTGTTCTCATCCACCTGGTCATCACTGTCCCTGTACACTGTATATATATATATATGCATAGTACACAGACTAGATAGTGAACAGAGAAAGGGAGGAAGGAGATTCAGGTCTGATATCATACTGTGTGTTGAGTCTGTGTGTATTGTCTGACAGAGTGTTTGTTTGTTGTCTCTCTCAGGTGAGGTCTCCTCTTATCTATGTGCTTCCTCAGCAACACTGACTGATCTAGCCCAGAAGCCCCAGTATGTCTAACTCACACTGACAGTTGTTTTTCTATATTTGTGGGGACCTGAGTATAGAAAACCAATTGTCCTTGTCATTCTCCTCATGACTCACTCTCCTTGTCTCTCCTCTCATGACTCACTCTCCTTGTCTCTCCTCTCATGACTCACTCTCCTTGTCTCTCCTCTCATGACTCACTTTCCTTGTCTCTCCTCGCATGACTCACTCTCCTTGTCTCTCCTCTCCGGACCCACACTCCTCTCTCTGGCTTTTCTCATCGCCATATTTCTTTTAAAATCTGTTTTTCTTCACGTAAGGAGAATTGTAATTGAATGAAGCATACCCATTGATTCGCAAAGGATAACACATTTTTTATTAACTTAGTTCAACAGTGTGTGATGGACAGTGTGTGATGGACAGTGTGTGCACTTGGGTTGGTCAAATTCTGGTTGAAATACAAAGACCTGGATAATCAGCTGTCCCTGGAGGAGTCAGAGAGAGAAGGAATGTGCTGTCACTACTCCCCAAACATCCCAGGCCTTTCTGCGTGTTACTCTAGCCAGGAATGTCTTGGAACTGTTGGTCAAAGGTTTGGGTTGCACCATATGCCGAAATAGTGGGTCCAAACTTTCGACTGGTTCTCTTTGCACGTGTACATGACAACAACATACGTGTACATGTCAACAACATACGTGTACATGTCAACAACATACGCTCTTCTGCCGCTTGTTCAAGAGTCTCGTTTTCATTGCGTGTTCATACGCGCGGTCCGGAAACGTATCTCCCAGCACATCGCTGCCGGCCACAAGGCAGAGTTTCTTCTTGGTTTCTACACGGCTTCTCATCCGTGTTCCTCCAGGCTAGACGGTGCTAAAAGGAACCACGTGTTGATGATGTCAGAGCGTGCTACCAAGTTGTCCACCGCTATACGGTGGCCTGTAGCTGTTTGGCGCTGAACCAGGGGCGATCGGGGAGCACAAACCCCCCCAGGGTCAGTCTGAAGCCAGGCAAACACACACTTGGACGCAGACACGCGCCTGGTTTCATTATCGAAGTGAATACCGGAAATGGCCATGACAAACCGTCGATGAACCCAAACCTTTTCCATAATGCTAACCTTTATGCCTAATCCTAATTATAAAATGTCTAAACTTAAACATTATCCTTAATCTAAACCAACCCCAAATAATCCGGTTTTTAAAAGTGTGAGGACCTGCCATAATGATACACAGCATTCAACTCAAAACGGTCCTCACTTTGACAGGGATTTGAGTGCCCACACAGAGATGGCTCGGGTACAACAACTACATGACCCATAACCACCCACCCATACTGCCCTTCTAATATTACCCATTAGCCACATCACTAATTACCATGGCAACCCAGCCATCTCCAGCTCAGTTCATGTGGAATTTGGCAAACCCACAACAGACTTCCTTCATTAAAACACAAAACTCTGATGGTTGGAAATAATATATCTTAATGCTTCATATGTGCCGTCGAGCCGTCCGCCAAATAGCATAGGTTTGTGCCAACGCAGTATTCAGTCCATCTTTCTGACTTCCAGAAACTTCCAGGAAACTTAGTAGGACACTGTCAGTGATACTGGCAGACTTGTAGTTGCCTTTGTCAGAAAGCCAGTGTGTTGGCAGGGTGTGTTGGCAGAGTGGAGCCAAAAGGGGAAAATTAGATTTAATATTATTATTTCAAAGTGAGAACTGTTTGGTTAGACAGTCTGATTAGCCAGTCCACAATTGCTTTATGCAGTATTTTCTAACATCCCACATATAGATTGTTTTGCTCATCTTTATCAGAGGTGACTGTACATGAATGGTCAGGAGTTGCTTTATACAAGTTGTTTCCAATGATCTCAGACATTTTATTTGGTGCCTGTGATTAACTTCAAAAGCACATTTGGCTTCTGGCTTCTCTCTCCCTAATAAAAAGGATTCCTCTCCATCAACTTCATGACTCAAACAGCAGCTTTAATAACATAACTTGAACTAAGTTGCTGTGTGTGTGTGTGTGTGTGTGTGTGTATATGTTGCTATGCTGACCCAAGTTTTCCATACCTCTACAGAAACAAGAACAAAGAACCTGTGTGTGTGTGTGTGTATGTGTATGTATGTGTGCATACCTCAGCTTGTGTGTGTGTGTGTGTGTGTACAGAGCAGACGCCACAGGTACCATTCCTTTTGTATAGACCCAGGCTGCTATCATTCTAGTAGGTCCTCGGATGCCTTCCAATGCTTCCTATCCGTCCCCATACAACGAAGAGAACACAGGAGCTCATCAGAAAAGAAGAGCATGTGGAACACAGGAGCTCATCAGAAAAGGAGAGCATGTAGAACACAGGAGCTCATCAGAAAAGGAGAGCATGTAGAACACAGGAGCTCATCAGAAAAGGAGAGCATGTAGAACACAGGAGCTCATCAGAAAAGGAGAGCATGTAGAACACAGGAGCTCATCAGAAAAGGAGAGCATGTAGAACACAGGAGCTCATCAGAAAAGGAGAGCATGTAGAACACAGGAGCTCGTCAGGAGAGCATGGAGAACACAGGAGCTAATCAGAAAAGGAGAGCATGGAGAACACAGGAGCTTATCAGAAAAGAAGAGCATGTAGAACACAGGAGCTCATCAGAAAAGGAGAGCATGTAGAACACAGGAGCTCATCAGAAAAGGAGAGCATGTAGAACACAGGAGCTCATCAGAAAAGGAGTGCATGGAGAACACAGGAGCTCATCAGAAAAGGAGAGCATGTAGAACACAGGAGCTGATCAGGAGAGCATGGAGAACACAGGAGCTCATCAGGAGAGCATGGAGAACACAGGAGCTCATCAGGAGAGCCTGGAGAACACAGGAGCTCATCAGGAAAGTCTGGAGAACACAGGAGCTCATCAGGAAAGTCTGGAGAACACAGGAGCTCATCAGTAAAGTCTGGAGAACACAGGAGTACATGACTGATGAAAACTGTTCCTGTAACAATATAAACCACCAATATAGGCCACTTAAGCAGGCCTTATTCTGAACAATTTACAGTGGGAATCAAACGCCCAATCCTTGAACAGCCACCTGCATGCTCCACTAAGTGAGACATATCGGATGCCTCAAAAGGGGACAGTTGGTGATTCAAATCCAGAGGAGTTACTGACCCAGCAACACTTACTTATATGCCCTTGAAAGACCAATAGACAAGTAAAATAGTTTTACATAGAATTTTATTAAAAGGGGTCAAACATAAAAAACACCAGAATAGCTCTTTTTACATTTTCTTTAATATTATTCCTGGTGTTTTTTTTTTTTTTTTTACAAATCACAGTCATTCAAAAATATTACAAAGGATTATTCAAAACATTTTTGCGAAAGCAGCAAAACATTCCAAATGTTGTCTTCTTAAAAAAGCCCTTAATATTGTATGTGTTGTATTGTGTGTGTGCAATTTATCAGTTGAATACACTTTTAACACAAGCAGTTAATATCCATATTCACTTGAAATCTGACCAGATGGAAACAATGTGGAGTATAAGTCAGGCTGGAAAGTCACCGAGCAGAGACCCATCTTCAGCCCATCGGCACTCACAATCACAGCTCCTTCATGTGTCATGGTCTCGTCTCTAAAGGTGGGACTACTCGTCACCCAGCGGTAATGAATAACCACTTGGGCGGCCTCTGTCTAAAGAGTGAGACCAAAGAAAGAGTGAGACAGAGAGTGAGACAGAGAGTGAGACAGATAATGAGACAGAGAGAGAGAGGGGGGCAGCTAGCAGGAGCCAGCGATGTTGAAGATGCTTCTAACTGCTCAGGCAAACTGGTGTAACGTGGTTTATATATAATCCAATAGAACACAGGCGGTGTAAAAGCTACATAACAGAAAGGTAGTGCAGGCCTTTGTTGTAAAATGCAGAGTGCAAAATATCAGTTTTGTGACGGAATCGGAAATCTGTTGGTTCTTAGATGTCTTCTCTACAATTTACTTCTTACGGCCCGTTTAGGTTGGTGTTACGGAGTTTGCAAGACATACCGGTAAAGCTCCAAGTTGGGGGACTTTTGCGTTGTGTACCCCATGCCGTCAGACGTAGAACAACAGAGCCGCTTTCGGTGCACCCTCAGAAAAACATATTTCAAAAGGGTTCTTAGGCAGTCCCTGTGGGGGAACCCTTTAAAGAACCCTTTTTTGGAACAGTTCCATTTCTGAGTGTACACAAAATAGCATTAAGGAAAGACAGGTCAATCTACAGGCACTCAGAAACATGGAGGAAAGCTGCCTGGTTGAATGTGTGTGTGTGTGTGTTTTGCTTGCACATGGGTGCTTAGCGGAACCGAGAAGGCAGTGGTTTAAAGGCCCTAGGTCATAAATTGGACAGGACTGAAGGAAGGTTACAGGAGGGCTCAAGGAGACAGGCGACAGCATGAGATAATCTCAAAGGCACAGGAGAAGCCAGGCCAGGGCAAACCTGCACTGAAAATATACCTTTTAACATGTGAACACGGAAGCAATTCCAGAACCCTTGTTTTCAGGTGATCCGGAAGGTTAGGGTAAATTTCATGTGGTGACGCGATAACACAAAACTACATGTGAACACAATTTTGAAGGTTGTGTGAAATCATGTGTTTCTTTTTCAAACCAAAACGACAAAGGCTTATTTATACCCATAAAAATGAAGTAAGAAAATATCTGCTTCATGAACGCTACAGCAAAATCTCAAGCAATGAAACATCTTCTTTGGCCAAAACTACTCTTGAGCTGAAACTAATTAATTATAAATCTTAATTGCAGTACATTGATTCTGACTCAGGCATCTCATTTTTAGTTACAGAAACAAGCCACTAGAGGGCAATGCAGGTCAACAATCTAATCCAAGCCAAATAATCACTTTCCATGAGCATACATGCATTTCGGCCAAACCTAAAAAACTTTCCTCTTAGCTCACAAGGAAGCCCACCGTATAAACAGGACATTCTCAAGGTGTATGAATTTTACACTGTGTTAAAATGTGCAAGCAAACTGCAACTAAGTCTACATTAGCACCAGGGCCATCAAATCCTGAGGTAATAATGTGCCCAAAATGAACCTCCTGTATGCAATATACCACAGTCACAGTGCTATGACTGCTTTAACACTGCTATAACCTTTACACAAGTCTTGTACACCATCTGCATAGTCCTGTGTACACTAAATATTATTCAGAGATCCCAGTTATGTTACTTGTAGGCTGTACAACGAATGTATAATAAAAATTATCAATTCAAAATTCTAATATTATGACTTCACATGCACGATTACATTTTCTTTAAGACCGGTTTGTCTTAGTAAGTGAGCATGACATAAATACTCTACAAAGCGTATAAAAGAGATCCAATAACGAGACCCAATGCTACAAAATAACAACCTTTCTAGTAAGACGTCCATGCCAAGCACAAACAGGCAGATCTGAAACAACACAAGGTGCAATTTAGGTGAATGTCAGTCAAAAAGTGCCATTATGAGGTCAAACCCAGGCCAGCATGCAGAATGAAAGTGTCCCCCAGTACTGTCTGGCGTTCACACGAGGCAGCCAACCGCCTCAGAGTAAGGTTTAATACCCCCCAGGTAAAAGGGGTCGAGGCACCACACAAAAGCCCTCACCTACAACTTGAGGCCTATGTTTGATTGACCACCAGTTGAACCAGTGACCCTTCAGGAACAGTGCTGGGGGCTTTAGCCCCGTCTGGGAGGCTCAGAGGTGGGAGGATGACCTGGGAGTCCGGCCTCTCTGACGTGGGTGGTGTGTGTGCATTACCAGAGACAGACTCAATCAGCTCCACTACTCCGTTATGTTCAGCAGAACCCGTGTCCAACCGCATGCCACTGCTTTCCATCACGACGGCGGTTCAGAGACCTCTACGGGGCCACTCCCGGTGGAGTGACCACGAGTTTGTGACCCGGAATCAACGGGTCAACCGATTATCAAGCCCGAGGCGGCCTGATTCAGGTCAACAAGTTTTGGGCTACAGCGAACCTGTGGGACGGACGTGGTCGGACCACCATTGAAAGGTGGTTTACTGTGCAGACAACACTGTTACCAAACAGGGGAGGTGCATCTTTAAGGCATAGGCCATGAGAAAAGGCATTGTTGGCCATGTCAGCTACTAGCAGAACAACTGTAATCCCTCTTCGTGGGGAACCCAAAGTGGTCATAAAAAGTCACTGTTGGGCCCTCACGTTCCCCAGGTTCAGCTTCTAATATCCCAGCTCCAAGCAGACGCCCTAGGACTCTTTTAGGGTTCCAACTCCAAAATACGCACAAAATGTAAAGCCTTTTTGGGTGCTGTTAGTCCAATCTATATGTTTTGGGGGTAAGGTCACACCAAATCTCACTTAGGTTCAGTGGGGTCTTATTGCAAAGCTATTTCAGTGGCTGTTGATGACTTGACCCCCCCCCCCCCCCCCCCCCCCCCCCCCCCCCCCCCCCCCC
>JACXGK010005783.1:0-31483 GCA_016801125.1 Novumbra hubbsi
GACGGACGGACGGACGGTCACCAGAGCCACAGCAGGCAGTAGTTGGTATAGCTACCTAGCAGAGCCATGAAGCAGACGCAAATGGCGAATAGGGAGCTGAAGCTCAGGCCCACGTCGTCTTGGTAGATGGCCAGCGCCACCTCGCAGTGGCGTCCCCGGTAGCCCTCGGGGCAGTGGCAGGAGAACTTGGAGGGCGACTGGGCCACGCACGTGCCCCGGTGGCATGGCCGACTGGCACACAGAGTGTAGAGGCAGAACTTCCCGGTGCTGTTCACCTTCACCATGTGACCAGCGGGGCACCTGAAACCCGGAGACACAGAGCGGGAAGTTTGACACGGCTTGGTGAAAACAGTGCTATAAGACAGTTTCTAAACCCATTTGTGAGTATTTAAAACTCAATTGTGTTGCTTGAATGTTACGGTAACAGATACGGCATGATAGCCGCAGGATTTTCCGATACACACAGGCACAGAGACACAAGTCGGCCTGCATAGGTATGAAGAGGGAAACCAGTGGGGCGCCCGGCAGAACTTTCCGGATCATTTCCTGGGCTGATGAGCGTTGGTGAGGATGAACAGCTTGCAGGCTGATAGAAAACAATGTCTCCCTACGTCCTCCTACGGCCTCTTAATTAAATCAGCACCATTACCAGCGGAATTAGAGGGTGGGGAACCGGAACACGGTGCCTGGTCTGAAGAGCTGCCCCACACAGCCGGTCTACATTTCACTCAGGCATGCTTGCAGACAACCTGACAGGCCTGAGGTACGATATATCAAAGAGTCAGGTTTAACCAAGCTTCCCTTTATTGTGCCTCTGTGACTGGTGATTGACGTGTGTCTAACATAAAAGGGATAGTCTGTCATCTTGACAATGGTTGTTTTTTTTTTCTTTCAGATGAACGTTTTAACGTCCCTTACTTCAGTAAGAGAAAGTTACAGTGGATTGCGTGAGAATTCCCCCCGCTTTAGAATTTGCGATAAGGTATACCGGGTTGCCATTTGGGATTGTAATAGATTTTAACAGTGCTTTCATGTGATTGATCTAAGTGAAAAATTGAGCAAAAAAAAACAGAAAGAAAATGCAATCACAATTATGAATCAATTAAAAAAGAAAACATATTTTCACAGGTATTCATACCTTTGTTAAAGCAAACATAAAATAGTTCAAAGGGCAGATTTTGTATTGCCTCAGTCAAACATAAAATTTCAGCCACAGATTGAACTGCAAAGACCAGAGAGGTTTTTGAAAGTCTCAAAGGGGAGTGACCTGATAGATGGGTAACTATATCAAATGAGACATCTGTTAAAGCAGGGTGCGGTATACAGTGATGTATTAAACCACCCAGACACATCAAAGATACACCCATCCTTCTGATGTGATCGGCAGGACACAAACGAAACGGCTCAGGGATGTCATCATGAGGCCACTGACGATTTAAAATTGGTAACACAATTACATTTTTGGGAAATGGAATATAGAAATATTCCATAAACATGCATCCAAAATTATACAACTAGGTAATAGAATGTAGAAAAGGTTAAAACATTTATTAATTTAAATAATGCGTTCTTTGGCTTACTAAAAATGAACAGCCGTATGGTTAAGATAAATTCTACTAAACATTTTCAAGCATGGTGGTGGCTGCATCATGATATGGGTGTGCTGACATCAGCAAAGGGATGCATATAAACCCTAGACAAGGCTTCACACCAGAAACTAGGAGAAGAATAGACAGCTGTAAGAATACATTACAGCTAGACAATACCCAACAGCACAAGACCAAATATACATCGGAGTTGTTTACCAAGAAAGAGAGTTTTTTTCTGAGTTGAAGTTCAAGTTTTTACTATTTTTCTGGTCTTTGGCAATTGATCTTTAGGCTTGATCCCCAACACCCCGAGAGAGCCTGAAGACATTTGAATGAACAATGGGGAAAATATTGCACAAACAAAGCTTTTAGAAATAGACCCAAGACTCACATACGGCTGACAAAGGTTTGACACGAGTTGAGTCTAACTAAAGTATTTAGTGTTTTTAGTTTTTATTAATATTTTAACAAAACGGGGAATATCCTGAAGGAACTGGATTTTGACACGCAGTAGTTTAATTCCAAATAGTCAATGGACTAATGTAACAAATAATTTTTATATATTACAGTATTGCAGTACACGTATCCAAGATAAAAGTTCTTCAGAGATGTAAGAAATTGCCAGAGCAAAAATGCATGCAGGCGTTGAGGAAAAGGCAGGAGAGCTTTCCCAAACCTCACTCGTTTACATCTTAGAACTGAAGTTGCCGGGTTTGGTTAACCGACATAATGAAAACCGAGCTATTCATAAGACAGAGTGGTGTTATCTGTTTACTGGGGCTATTCATAAGACAGAGTGGTGTTATCTGTTTACTGGGGCTATTCATAAGACAGAGCGGTGTTATCTGTTTACTGGGGCTATTCATAAGACAGAGTGGTGTTATCTGTTTACTGGGGCTATTGATAAGACAGAGTGGTGTTATCTGTTTACTGGGGCTATTGATAAGACAGAGTGGTGTTATCTGTTTACTGGGGCTATTCATAAGACAGAGCGGTGTTATCTGTTTACTGGGGCTATTCATAAGACAGAGCGGTGTTATCTGTTTACTGGGGCTATTCATAAGACAGAGCGGTGTTATCTATTTATTGGGGCTATTCATAAGACAGAGCGGTGTTATCTGTTTACTGGGCGGTGTTATCTGAGGGATCAAGCAAGATAGGTATATAAAAGCAAACCTTTTTTCCCTGCATTCACACCAGGAACATCCGTTAACCGTTAACATGTCTATACTAAATAAGAAAGAGTCATCGAATTGGTAACTAAATCGACATAATTGTGTGAATTGGCCAGTTGATGCTGACTAGCGCTGGAGAGACCTAAATGCAGCAGAGTGGGCTCCGCCGATGTGTTTGTGTACTCCATGAACGCATTCAGTCACCTGCACTCATGGACCCTCCAGAGGTCGACGCACGTGAAGGGAGGGCTGCACTTGTTCCTCTTGCAGGAGTCGGAGGAGCATCCCACTGAGAGTCCCTGGGAGCTGACCACAGAGACTGACTCTCTCGGCTGGCCATCCAGAGGCACGTACCGACCGTTCAGCCTCAGATCCCGCATGCAACCTGAAGAGAGAGCAGGCTGAATGATAATCAAGAACAGATACAGAGATACGTACCACACACTGATACATACCACACACAGATTCATACCAAACACAGCAACGTACCACACACAGATACGTGCCCACACACAGATACGTACCCACACAGATACGTGCCCGCACACAGTTACGTACCCACACTTGAATACGTAGCACACACAGATACGTACCACACACAGATACGTACCACACACAGATACGTACCACATACAGATACGTACCACACACAGATACGTACCACACACAGATACGTACCACACACAGATACGTATCACACACAGATACGTACCACACACAGATACGTACCACACACAGATAGGTGCCACACACAGATCCATACCACACACAGATACGTGCCACACACAGATAGGTATCACACACAGATACGTACCACACACAGATATGTACCACACACAGATAGGTATCACACACAGATACGTACCACACACAGATAGGTGCCACACACAGATACGTACAACACACAGATAGGTGCCACACACAGATACGTACCACACACAGATAGGTGCCACACACAGATAGGTGCCACACACAGATCCATACCACACACAGATACGTGCCACACACAGATACGTACCACACACAGATAGGTGCCACACACAGATACGTGCCACACACAGATACGTGCCACACACAGATACGTACCACACACAGATAGGTTCCACAGACAGATACGTACCACACACAGATAGGTGCCACACACAGATAGGTGCCACACACACATGCACGCGCGCATTCAGGCATGGGTTATTTCTTTGTAGTGCTCTGACGTACTCACATACAAGTATTATGTGGAGGAAAAGGCTTTTTAACTCCATTTAATAAACACAGAGTGTGTCTGTTGTGCCTGGGGCAAAGCTGTCTAAACTCTGTTGTATTTCCACAGGGAAGCATTCATTATTCCACATTCTCTCTGTCTCACTCTCTCCGTGTCATTTTCAAGCCATTTTCCCCGGCACTGCCGAGCAATGTGTTCCTTCAGCCTCAAATTTCCTCTGTCCCATGTCAACCTCCTCTGGGAAGGCCATTATTCCCCAACACCAAAGATGCATTTGTGGGAATTATGCATTCACCAGTCCTATTAATCATTTAAAATCAGCAATTCTTTGTAACCTCACCAGAAAGGGGATTATGAATTGATAGAGCACCTAATTCTGGCAGCACTTTATTAGAACGCCCTGGTGTCTGTCCGCCTCGCCAGCCCTGCCTCGCCAGCCCTGCCTCGCCCTGTCCATTGTGCCTCTCTCCTCACCCTGGAAGCTCTTGTTGGAGTCGGAGGGGAAGGCATTTCCCAGCATCACCACCGTGGGGTCGATAACGATCTCTCGGCTCCGCCCCGGTGCCGCGTTGGCCTCCCGCCTGCCCCCGCCGCCGTCCAGGCGCAGGGTCAGGTCGTTGTCGTGGCGATCGAGGTGGACCTCGTGCCACTCGCCGTTGTCCAGGCGATAGGAGGGCAACGTCAAATTGTAGTTGCCATCCCCCAGGTTGTAGAAGACAGCCAGTAGGCCTTGGTATATCTGAACAGAGGGGGGGGGGGCACAGGGGTTTCTGACTACCACTGGCGTAGAATTGCAAGAGAATCAATCGTTTTTCATCACTGACAATGCTATAGATCAATCTTAGGCCCGGCCTCAAAAGAAACCCCATCGCAACAAGAAAAGAGAGAGAGGGGGAGGGGGGGGAGAGAGAGAGGGAGAGAGCGCTAAGACGCAGTATGCATGCAGTAAACAAAAGCCAATAACGAGGCAGAACAGTCGGACTGTCCACTCAATAAACCAACACAGCGCTTCTGACGGACCGGCCCTGGACTTTCATGTGCGCTCCGACTAACGAAGGAGAGAGACAGCGAAGCGGCAGCAGGACGGTGATTCTGGGCTCTGTGACTTGGGTTGAGCAGAGCCAATGAACCGCGAGGGAATGGCGCAATCACAGCAGGCCTGAATCTGATAAGACCCTGCCACACACCAACAGAATTAAACATACCCCCCCCACCCCCCGTAATTGGAAACACTGGGGAATCCAATATGCCTCCATTTCTTTAGGAAGTCTCTCTTTCCCTCTCCTCCAGAGGGTGGGTCATCTGAGCTCCATCACATACAATCCCTGTCTGTGCTGCTCAAATGTTCAAAGAGCTTCCTTTCTCTAGGATCTGTTGGTTGCTGTCGGTTTCTCAACCCCCACCTCATTTCTCCTCCACATCAGGACCAACGTCTCTCTGTCGTTTTGTACCTTTCTCAACCTGGGACATTTAGACCGCGCACTGTGAACTTTTGTTTTCTTTCAAATCGCTAAAACAACACAACGACCAAATCGTCATCAGTATAAACGTTACTGCCGAATACTGGCTCGACCCCCTTGTCCAAAAAACGACACAAGAACAACTTTGTCTTGTCACCTTTGTTGCCAGGGATCCACTAGTCCACTAGCCAGTTTCTATTACAAAGTTAGATACGCCAGTGAAAGAAACAAAAATACATTTGTGTTTTATTTATGCAACATTTATGCTTTCCTCAGCACCTGAAAAGAAAAAAACGATTCCATTTGAGCCTGGCTCGAATGTTAATCACTTGACTTCCAGAAAACAATATTATTTGTTATAAAAAGAACTTGTTTGCAGCCTGGCAGGCAGACACAGGCTGTGCGTCGGTGTTTGTCTATTGGCCATTGCAATGGTGAGAAGCAGCCTTCATTTCCATTTCAACAACCTTCTGTGAGGGTCCCATTGAGCATAATGTGCAACACTCCGCTTTCCTCCGCCGGTGTTGTCTGCCGAAACAGCAGCAAGTGCCAAGCAGGATGAGGGAAAGGGGGTGGGGGCACTCACCCCTCCACACACCGAAAACCACCGCGGAAGGATGGTGAACTGCTCACCCTTTCCACCTCCCAATCATCTGACTGGAAGATACATGAGAAAAAGACGTGTCGGCTAATATGGCTGACGGTGTTTTCCTCTCCGTTTTCTAATGACCTGTTAATTAGCTTCCCGACCTCAGTGAATCGGCGCTCAGCGCATTTATCGGACCGAAAGAGTGTCGTACTTAAATGGTAAGTCCCACATAGCGGGGTTAAAACTCGACTTGAGGCCGGGGATACTGCGTTTTTATTATCGGTCGAAGGCATTCCAATTAACTATGTCGGTCGGAAAACATTGATCCACACGTTCAACCTGACTGTAAACACACAGTGAGTAGGCTGAGTGAGAACAGTAAACATCGCTGATCTAGGTTAAAAGTGGGATGGAATGCCTGTTTCTTATTCCATAGCTTCAAGGTGTGGTGAGATAAACGTCAACATGGGAAAGGTACAACACGTTCCCCATTATTACATTCAGGCGACCAGACAGGAAACACTAATTGAGCACCGGACTGTTGCTCCAGGCTTCTCCTCCTCCTAGTTCCATCGGGGTTAACACTGTTAACACGGGCAAATTTAAATCACTATTGTCTTGCCCTGCCGTCACCGGGGCTAGAAGTGACAATGAACACTGGCCATCCCTGTACGGATCAGAGACACCTCTGTCCCAGAAACCCCGGGTGGGGAGGGGGGGCGTCCGCTCTTTCCGTCCCTTCATCAGGACAGAGGAGAAGAGAAAGACAAGGCAGGCAGCGACCGCTGTGAGGCTTCTACCACATGAGTCAGAGAGCGAGCCGTGGTAATGAAATCTCTAACCTGCCACTCCAGAGAGCGAGCGGCACATCTCAGAGCTCTCCTCGCGCCAGGCTGATAGCACATGGAGAATAAATCAGCCGCCATTTACCGGGGAAGAGCCGAGAGGAAAACACAAAAGCTGCAATCAGTAACCCGATCACGCCACTGTGAGACAGGTGCACAAAAAAAAAAAAAAGAAAAAAAAAGGGAAGGAAAGGGAAAAAATTAAAATCAACAAAAAGAAGCCTTTCTTCCTAAAACAATTCGGTCCACGAAGCGCCAGGCTCGTCTCGCGCTCCTTATGAACGCCGCGGCATGCCGAGTCTACCTTTGGCAAAGGGAAACGAATGCTAATGCGGCTCTGATTAAAAGCAAACATGCCGCCGCAATGTTGTGTTTCATTCGCGGCGAACGGTGGAAGGTGTTTTGCAGAGACGGGCAGGGCTGGGCCATGTACGAAGGAAGAAATAGGTGCACTTCACACAGCCCGCACAAGTAACAAAACAAAAGGCCGACATTTATGTCCCTGAGATGAATCCATACGTCTTGGTGAGTTACCGTAGTAGCAACAGCAGGATGATGGAGGAGGTCAGGGGATGAGAGGAGATGCTGTAGAAACACAACAGTATACATTCATCGCCGAAACGGAGGACACTAATGGGATGATTAATGTCAGTCGCACTGTCGTTGGGGAGGGGGTGTTGAGACAGGGTGGGGCACAGAGAACAACGTTATGGGTCCTTAAAAGCAAATTATGAGCCACCGTGGTTGGGCGGGGGAAAAAACAAGACATGGAGACAAAGGGGTGAGTCAATAGGAGAGATAAAAATAGAGAGGGGGGAGGGAGAGAGAAAAGGAGCGACCAACACCCTGTGGGAGGCCGTTGCGGAAGAGGACGGCTCATGAAATTGGCTGGAATGAAGTAATTGGAATGGGATCAAACACATGGAAACCATGTTTGAGATGTGTTTGATAGCATTTCCATTCATTTCGTTCCAGCCATTACTATGAGCCTATCCACCCCGGTGAAGGTGTCACCAGCCTCCGTTGACACACACACCCACAAAACATGTGAGTTTTACCTCTAGGCGTAGGTATTCGCTCTGTTCCTTGGACAGTAGGCTGAGGATGGCGCTGCCATGTTTTCGGGTCCGGACCAGAACCTGTACCAACGTCCACCTGGCTGGCAGAGGAGATGCCAACTGGTAGTGAACGTGACTCCGCCCATCGAAGGAATACTCTGGAACGTCTGTCAGTGAAACACGGAGAAAGAAGGTGGATTAGCTTGACACCGTCGCCATGGAAAACAGATCGAGATGAACTCAAGACCATCTAAGACTTTACCAGGGTGATTTCAAGAGATACACTTCATCAAAAACATTCATTCTGATAGTCTCCCACGCTTTAGACATCACTCATTTGACCGAATTATTTTCCCAACATACACACACAAACAGACAAGCAAACACATTACTTCTACCCTTTGTTCATATCTTCCGTGACGTCGCACTGTTCCCAGCCATTAAGATATTTGCCCTTGTTAAAATGAATTGACTCCAATCTAATAAGAAGCCGAGTTCGCCGCTCACCACATACACGCACTACGCAACAGGCACGCAGGGTACCAGGGTACCAGTGTACACCAACTGTCGAGGTACCCACCCTGTTCGCACTGATGCCCAGTGTACCCGGGCAAACACTGGCAGCTGAAGGAGCCCCACTCTCCGTGGCAACGCCCCCGAGGGCCACAGGATGGGAAGCCCATGTTGACACAACTCCCGTCCGTGGTCAGACATCCCGGGGCGCTTCCCGCCGAGTCAGCTGGGGAGCCCAGGTCGTAGAGCTGCGTGCCATGCGAGATGACGAGAGGTTTAGTGTCAGGATCCCCGTGAGCTTTCACACAAACATCCCTTTGGTCAATAAAAACTGCCCAACAAACGGCGCTCTAAGAAACGTTCAAAGGCAGGACAACATGGTATTGTTCAATGTTTCAAAAGTAAAACATATGCATATTCAGGGGCAAAAAAACTGACAAAACGGTAGAAACAGAGGCCAAGCGAAAAGTTTGACAGTGACAAAGTTTTCACTTGAAGAAAAGGACGAGGTCCACGGAAAGTGAGGTTGCCCTGTGACGCCTTCATGCGTTCACCTTTCAAGCAATTTCTTGGAATGTAAATGACAGGATTTTCATAGGGACCAACCAATCTGTGGACAGACAAAGGAGCTGGCAGAGGGCATCGCTGTGAAAGGACAGGAAAACCTTGAGATCTTAAGTCCTGCTCACAATAGCATACCATAAAGGATATTAATATGTCCAATATCCCCGTTTATGACTTCCCAATGCTCAGCCAAGCTGGCTTCTCGTAAACCACAGCAGCGAGCTACAGATTGTGTCTGACCTTTACCAAACAGCTGGACACTAAGCCTGAAACCTCTCTGGATGGAGGTCAACGCTGATTTAAACAAAGGAACTTCACACACAACTCAGCCATTCGTGAGTGCAGGCGTTTGTTTTTTATGCGTGTGAGACGCCAGTCATTATATCATTTTTCACCCAACATAATTATCAGCTATGAGTATTATTGTCCACCTCACTTAGAAATAGAGAGGCATAGAGAGGGGAACCAAGTCAGGTGTGATGAATCAGATATATACCCAGTCAGGTGTGATATATCAGAAATATACCCAGTCAGGTGTGATATATCAGATATATACCCAGTCAGGTGTGATATATCAGAAATATACCCAGTCAGGTGTGATATATCAGATATATACCCAGTCAGGTGCGATATCAGAAATATACCCAGTCAGGTGTGATATATCAGAAATATACCCAGTCAGGTGTGATATATCAGAAATATATCCAGTCAGGTGTGATATCAGAAATATACCCAGTCAGGTGTGATATATCAGAAATATACCCAGTCAGGTGTGATATATCAGAAATATACCCAGTCAGGTGTGATATATCAGAAATATACCCAGTCAAGTGTGATATATCAGACCTGTACCCAATCAGGTGTGACATTTCAGATATATATATATCCAATCAGGTGTTATATATCAGATATATACCCAGTCAGGTGTGATATATCAGATATTTACCCAGTCAGGTCTGATATATCAGATATTTACCCCATCAGGTCTGATATATCAGATATATTCCTCATTAGGTCTGGTATATATATCCTAGGTATATATCTGATATATCAGTCTTATGGATCGGATATATACCAAGTCAGGTCTGATATATCGGATTTATACCATGTTACAGTATTTCTGATATATTAAATACTTACATACTTCACGGCTCAAAACACCCAGTTGATTACTTGTACATGCCAGTAAGCACACACGCAGTCAAACATCAATACATCACCAAGTACAGTTATGTGAAGAAATTGTAACACACTATTAAAGATTTTGTAATTTTTTTAAGAAATATGACCATATCAATATTTCATCTTCTTTCTTCAATATCTAGATTTTGTTTTGAAGGTATCTTAATGGGATTAAGATCCAGTCTTCGACTTGACAATTCCAGAACTCTCCATTTCTTTATTACTTAAAAAAAAAAACTAAATATTTCATGGGGTGTCCTAATTGTTTCACATGACCGTACGTGGAAATCGAACCCACACTGATGCAACATTGTAAGCAACTACTTTAACAGTTTAACAGCTATGCAAGACCACCATGAGGCTTGCAGAACAGCTAATAAATTCCTTCCTGAGCCTGAATGCCGGCCCGTATTACAGTAACTTAGTCCCGGGAAACAGAACAGTGAGAGACAGAAAGAGAGAAGTGTCAGGAGCTCGTTCGCTAAATCGACAGCGACAGAGCAAGTGGGAAGATGTATATTCAGAATAGAACACAAAACATCCTCCCCTTCCTTCTCTTACCCAAACCTTCACCCCTGGCTCACGCTTGAACAGGTTCAATGACCTCTCCTCTCCCACACACACACAAACACACACTCCTCTTACTTCCTCGATGTTTCCACTTTACAATAAGAGGCTTATAAATATTGCATTGTACCATTGCGCGACGTTTTGCTGCCAGCATGAGAGTGTTTTAGTGTCAAATACCTTTAGCACCCCATTTCCCACAGTGTCAGGGAGCCACATGGAAAGAAGGACTGCTGTGTTCCCTGTGTCGACCGTTGCCATCCAAGCAAATGTGACAGTCGGGAACATAACTGCTTCTCAGAACTGTTGATGTGAGCCCACCCAAAGTCGGAATGTTTTAAATGCATTATTGCAAAATTATGTGTGGAGGTTTACAATACAATGTTGCCTCCACTACAAGTGTAAGAGGTTTGGAGATTGAACATCTTACAGCTCTTCACAATGGCAATACGGGTTTGTATTGTATATTATATATGTGATGATGCAGAAGTCATTTGTAGCCAGATGCATAAATCATGGCTGGTTTGCCTCAGAAATGTTCATATGGGGCACTATTCCCACTGATCTACAGAACAAAAGCCAGGGCACTAATGAAGACAATGCCTGCCAGGGCAAGTGATGGGGACATGGCCTGCCAGAGCAAGTGATGGGGACATTGCCTGCCAGAGCAAGTGATGGGGACATTGCCTGACAGGGCAAGTGATGGGGACATTGCCTGACGGGACCAGGAGTCCTGATTGTAATTCCAATCTGGCCATAATACCATTTGGGGCATTTGATCATCCTTACCTTCAAATTGGATCATTTACCCTTTCCCTGAAGTCATTCATTCATATTATACTACTGATACTATGTCTATGCAAGGCGCTCTGGATAAGCAACTATGAATGAAAAACTAAATTGCTAAAATCTATTGCATTACCTTGCTGTCCACCACAAGGTTGCGGATGCAGCCGGTAAAATGTTTATGTTGTAGCTGAGGGTACATGTAGGGAAGGTTCTCATTGACTCCCCCCAACTGTAACACATGGGTCCCATTCAGATGCCTGAGGAAGAACAAAAGTGCACCGTCAGAACATCACACCATCCAACCATGTGTTAGAACACTCATCACACCCATCCAACCCCGTGCTAGAACACTCATCACACTTATCCAACCCCGTGCTAGAACACTCAGCACACCCATCCAACCCCGTGTTAGAAGACTCAACACACCCATCCAACCCCATGTTAGAACACACAATACACCCATCCAAACCCATTTTAGAACACTTATCACACCCATCCAACCCCGTGTTAGAAGACTCAACACACCCATCCAACCCCATGTTAGAACACACAATACACCCATCCAAACCCATTTTAGAACACTTATCACACCCATGCAAACCCATTTTAGAACACTCATCACACCCATTCAACCCCATGTTAGAACACACAATACACCCATCCAAACCCATTTTAGAACACTCATCACACCCATCCAACCCCGTGTCAGAACACTCCACAATACATTTGACACATCCAATCTGGCATTCCCAGTGAAAGGTGTGTATTATGACAAAACAAACTCAGAGAGGAAGAAAGAGAAGGAGGAGGAGTATGTTGCTACCTGTCCGGCAGGGGCGTGAACCCAATAGCCTCGCAGGACGTTTGGTCCCATGTGGACAGCCAGTTGCCCACTCCCTCCGTCTCCAAGACCGTGGCCCCTGCACAGCGGTCCAGTGTGAAGCGTACATCCTACGGGAGTAAGGAACAGGACAACGTTCGTAATATGAGGACGTCAGTAATACAAGGAAAAACATCTGAGATATGGGGGGCCAGGGATAGAAGAACACTTGGAGTATCATGAACATTTGGACAACCGCCGTTATAGGACATCAAGAACTGTTCCTGTAGTTAGCAGGGTCTCCAGGAACTACTTTCAAACAGTGCTCAAATACATAAATGTGCTATTGCTGAGTTCAGCTGAATGGCGTAATTACTTGCGTGATTAGAAAGGTAGACTTAATTGCAAAACGATGAACTTTCCTTTCAGACAAACATTTGGCTTTCTACTCAATATTTACAATTCAAGGGCACTGTATTCAACACATTAAGCATATTAAACCCATTATTCCATACCAAACATACAGGTGGCCTTTATTTTCCAGTTCGCAAACAGCCTACCAATACCATTGTAGTAGACTTTTTATGCCACTGTATATATATAATAAATTCCACATTTCCTGAATGACCCCGAGGCTGTTTTGCAGACCTGGGAGATTAACAAAGCTGTTGTTAGCTCTTGTCATGAAGCAGCAGTGGCCATACACAGTAATGTATTCAGTAGGTACGCGTTCCGTGTGCCCTGAATAACAAACACTCCGAAATATCTCCTTCTCGACGAGTGACTAGTCTAGCAGAGAGAAACCACCTGTTCACACCGAGCCGTTCTCGCTCTCAGTGGGATTTGATAGTGTGCGTTTTGTAAGACTCAAAGAATGTTGCATTCTCGCAGATGCCCGAGCCACTGCCTTTTAGCGTGCAGGTACTGTCCCTCTCAACGCGCCTCGAAAGCGCCTTTATATGAGCCTTTGACGGGCACGTTTATGAGGGGACGGGCACGTTTATGAGGGGACGGGTACGTTTATGAGGGGACAGGTACGTTTATGAGGGGACGGGTACGTTTATGAAGGGGCGGGTACGTTTATGAGGGGACGGGTACGTTTATGAGGGGACAGGTATGTTTATGAGGGGACGGGTATGTTTATGAGGGGACGGGTATGTTTATGAGGGGACGGGTATGTTTATGAGGGGACGGGTACGTTTATGAGGGGACGGGTATGTTTATGAGGGGACGGGTACGTTTATGAGGGGACGGGCACGTTTATGAGGGGACGGGTACGCTGAGATGCGCTGGTTCCGTAGAAGCTCGGCACCTGCTTCCCCAAGACTCCCACACACCTTACTGTTGCTCCTCACGTCCAGACGGTGCCACCTTCTGTCTGCCACGTTCACGTTGCCTGGCAACTGAAGGACCAGAATGCCCGAACCGTGGTTTATGTTGAGGGTGGGAGTGCCATCGATCAGCTCTAAAGAGACACAGGAGAGGAGGGGACACACACACACAAACATGAACATGCAGGTCACACGTGCCGGTCACATATCCGGGGTCTCCCGACGGCAGAGCGATCCCCCCCGCTGCGTTCTCTCCACGCTGTCCGACCCCCTACGCGGACCTCTGGACCTAACACAACCCCGTCACTTCCAGAGCGTTTTGGCAATTCTCGCGTGTCGCCGAGTGTATCGGGTGGGAAATGGCTTGTCGATTAGCGGCCGCCGGTGGTAGCATTTCGATCGGTTACGTCACTCGCTCAGAGAACTTGAAGTACTCGATACAGGCGGCAGCAACCGTGCTCGGTGGGTGACAGCCGTTGTTGGGTTCAGAGGACCACTGGTTCAAGCCCCGCCAAGGGTGGTCTAAGTGGAGCGGTCACACAAGGATGATGGTAGTTGCGTTCAGGACGATCGGTGAAGCATAGTCAGCCGATCGAAACCAACTGACCAAAACCAGTGTTGAACTTGTAAAGCATATGATAATGAGTTGAAGAACAAAGACTGTTCACCTGCCCTAGGCTATTGTAAGATCAAAGCACCACCTTAATTCTTTCAGCTATGTTCAGGAAGATTACCTACTTGCAATAAAATGCTAGCGAATAACCTGCGCTAGTCTTAGAAAATGAATAACAACCACATTAAAAGGTGCAGAGCTAATCCTAAACCAGTTAAATATAACGAACACTCAGAAATAATCAGGCTCAATCCTCGATAAGGATTACAGCAGTCTGCTACTGTGCAATTATTTTGCCCCCTAACATAAGACAATAAACATACGAGAAAGTTATTCTATTTTCTGATTTAGTCAAATGGGAAATTAAAAATTAATGAACCAGTTAAGACTGGGTGTGCTTTATACTGTTTGCAAAG
The DNA here is from genome assembly GCA_016801125.1 of Novumbra hubbsi. Classification (NCBI taxonomy): domain Eukaryota; kingdom Metazoa; phylum Chordata; class Actinopteri; order Esociformes; family Umbridae; genus Novumbra; species Novumbra hubbsi. The sequence continues at coordinate 14,731 of JACXGK010005783.1, forward strand.
GATTGTGGGTAAACAACATGCCAACCCACCACTTTTCGTCCATAAATCAACATGATGTCCACAGTTAAGAGTTCAGAAACAGGGGAGAACAGAGCTGTAAATATAACCTGCACACTGCTCCATTTCCCAGGCTCACACAGTCTCTGTTGTCAACCGTAAGGGTGGTTTCCCCTCTTCCAGATATCGGTCTTTATAAGCCTTACCCTTCTTTCTCTCTATGACATTCACTACATCTGGCTTGTCATGCTTTTCTTTGTTATTCTTCCTCCCACCCTCATTCTCCTCCCCACCTCTCTCTCTCTATTTTCTTTCTTTACACGTCGGTCATTTTCTTTCTTTCTATCTCCCTTTTTCTCTCCTTCTCTCTGTCTTTCTATCTCACCACTTGTCTCTCTGTGTTGCTCTTCCAGTGGATTGATTCCCAGTGGGCGACCTGTGCTGAAGCAGAGATAACTTACCAGTGAGTCCCAGAGGCTGCGGGGCCCAGCCCAAGCCTGACTGAAAAGCCCTTTTCATTTGAAAGGCCCGTGGAGACCGAGACGGTCCCGCGGTCATTCCCCGCCCGACGAGGGTCCCGACCTTTCGTGTCGGGGGTTGACGTGACATTTCCGATGAAAAGGGGACGGACAGCGGGGTTGACAGGAGTGAATGGCGGAGGCCAGGTTGAGATGAAAAGAGAGAAGGCCGGGGAGGAGAAGGAACGCCGAGGCCTTGCCAAGGGGGGGGGGGCCTTCACAGGCGTGGCCGGGGTCCCGCGCGGGGGGAGAGAAACGCACTGTTACTGCAAGCTCTCGCTTTCAACTGCGGCCGGCAGAACTTGGTGTGGTCACGGCTGATCCCCCCTCCTCATCCCTAATTCATGGCGGCCTCCTCCTTCATCGCGGCAGATTAATCCTCCATGGTGAGGAGGACACCGGGGGGCCCTTCTGCTTAAATATGAAAAATTGCCTATTTTCCAAAGGCCTGAGGGGAATATGAGTGGAGCAGGTAGCATATGGACTGAATAAACAGCATTACAAATCACTCAGTATACATCCAAATCAGCAGCCCAGTTTGGGGCCTGTAATATAAACCAACTGCCAGAAAACAACCTCCAGGAAACTAGACCCACATTCCGCAACTTAAAGGGATATTTGAAACAGGCACATCTCTAAAAGGCTGGGAGTTTTGACTGATGAAACAGATTTCTTCAAATTGACTGTAATGGGCAGGTCACACTTGCGGTGTAACACTATCTCTTACACTTTCATGTGCCAGATGCTGCATCTGCGTGCACGTGTGATCCGATTTCTCAGACCACCAACACTAGCACTGGATAAAGAGAATCATTTGAAAAAAGTAAAATACAAAGAATGTTTGAATTCAGCAGGGTAATGTGATTCTGTTTTATATGGGCAAAAAATGCAATAACATTGCATATAATAAATCGATACATGACTACGGAATATTTCAATTTCCATACCATTACTCAAAAAGGTTTTTAAATGAATTAGCACTTGGCTTTTGAGTTGTATTTATTAAGAACATGTGATTTACAAACATAAAAGCATGATAAATAGGTTGCCCTCGGGTCAGAGTAAGGCTGAGAGTGATTCCGTTTCTTTCCTCAGTCCTTAGAGCCGGAGGCTGCTCTTGGCAATGAGGTGTAAACAAGATCCCCAGTCGAGCCCGGAGAGCCTGTTTTCCATTCTGCAAGAGTCTGTAATCACCAAATTTAATTTGTCCGGTTAATTTGTCTATTGATTGGACAAGCTTGGCCCCCTGGCTCGTACCCTTGAGAAGGGAGAGCTTACAATGATGAGACTCATTTAACCGTGATCTCAGTGAAGATGATCATGTTACTGCGAATCAGACAGATTAATAGACGTAGAGGTTGAAGGTCAAATGCAGGAGATGGCACCCCAGAAAAATGGAATAGGTTCTAGATTGCCATCGGATTACTTTTCACAGGTCAGGACAGATCAACAGTCAATGTAAAAGGTACCATGTGCCCTGCAAACTAGCACCAGCCATAACCCTGGACAACGTCTTCCAACAAAGCATATACACACATGGTTTTAGTCGACGATGTATCGGAAAATCATTTCAGACCAAAGGCTACGGGTCACGGGAAAGTTAACAAGCGGAACTAAAGACATCATGCTGCTTGGCAGGGTAACATCTAGCTCCCTGTCCTGCCCAGTACGAATCACCTTAGATCTCCAGTCTCACATATCACAGAGGCCTGGGCTGAGCACTAACAGATATGCTCTCTATACATACAGATATCTGAATCCCTAATGGTCTAACTGATTCTGATGTTTTGCGGTCAATGCCATTTAGATTCGGCCACAGGACAACTTTGACAGAATGAATGGTAAGGGAGCCAGAACTTTTGTGTCTCTATTTACATACTTTTTGAAAGGATGTAATGACTGTGCTGTTGTGGTGCAGACTTGAGGGTGTTTTCATACATATTGGATGAATGATTAAAGTACAGCCTGTTTCATTCAGAGTCTCCCAATTTTAGGGTGCCAAACTTGTGTGTATGATTCATTTCACAGCTATTTACTATTGGGCGGATGAGTTTGCTTGAAGATCTGTCAATGTCAAGTCTTGATTTTGGGCTTTGCGTTTGCATTTGGAGTCTGTGGCTGTTGTCTGACTGAATGAGCGCCAAATACATCTCATCGCATGTCAATCAGTCCATCATGAGGCAGATTAATCAGAATAGCCAAACATAAGGAAAGCCAAAGTTAACTTTTTTGTACATTGAAATTGTAGTCATCGAGAGTTTAGCAAGGGACAATGACATAGCAGACCAATTAACATTAATCTACAGTGGATAACCAAAGAATGTAAAAAAGAGGCCTGACAGACTGAATGTGTCAGCCACTACTGCAGAAGAGTTACTAGGTACTAGTTAGCCTCAATAATCGGACGGCCAACCAGTTACCAAGGGTGTAATCTGGAAGAAGGTACTGAAGCACCTTGAGACCAAGACAACCAGGTACCAGATTGATAGCATGGGGAAGGTTAATAGAGAATAAAAGGGACTGGCGTACCACTTCATCTGTGACATAAGGTTGAGGTGGTGTTATTTTACAACATATATGGCTGACATGTGAAATGGTACGTGAGCAAGTACTAAACAAGACTACTTTATCATACATAACTTTACTCTGTCTAGTTCTGTAATTTATAAATGGATCATCCAATATAATGAATATCTATAATGATATCAAAGCGAGAAATCAGCAATTTAACCTCATAGTTATCACATTATACAGTGGAAAAATGGAAGAGCTGTGAATACTTTCCGGATGCATGTGATGTATGTGTTTATTTTTAAACACAAAACTTTTTTTCGCTCGCTCCCAAAAATGACCCATACGCCAGATTTGGCCCACATGCCACCGGTTACAGATGGAAATGTCCCAGGTCTAAAGTGCCATAAAGAGAATAGGGTACCTCTAAATGCTGACTACTTACCATCCTAGCTCTGTGTTCTACCACTTAATCCCAGGTTCCCTGGGGAAGGACGGTGATGTTTGTTTCCGAAGTGGGTCTGTGCTACGGCACATTAGCGGTGGTGATTCCCGGGTACCAAGGCCCATGGGTGGTATAAACATCACGGCGTAGCAGAGAGCGCTGAGTCAGTGGGCAGAGCTGCGGGAGGCAGCCAGCAAGCCTCCAAACATTTTTAATAAGGAGAGGCAGCCTATGAAGCGGTGACGGTAAATGGGTTTAATAGGCTGCACCGCTAAATGGCCAGATTTAATAAGGTTTAGCGCAGCCAACCTGCGGGACTCAAGTATGTTTGTTAGAGAAAGAGTCAAACGGAGACGGTGCCCTGAGCTATTGTCCTTTTCTCCCCTTGCTCTCCCCTCGGCCTTTCCCTCCCGCCGGCAAAGCAGCGATTCTTTCGTCACATCTTCTCCAACAGTCCCACTACCCAACAAGTATCTCACCCACCCACTCCAGTCTTTCATTGTGGATTCCCTTCCCGTAATCAAACTCTCCCTGGCTCGGCCCAGCTCAATTCCCCCACTCTGTCTCTGCCTCAGCACATATGCCTGGCATGTTTTCCCCCTATCTGTCCATCCGCTCCCTTCCTCCTTCACGATCGCTGTGCACTTTGGCAGAGGGCCGGAACGAGAAGAGGAAGCTTAAGTGGCTTTAACTTTCTCAGGTTGTTTTGCTCTTCTTTAGCCAATGTTGGATTCATCTCTCCATATCTTCCAACACATGGACGTCTTCACCCAGAGAAGGCTGATATTAACTCATATCCTCAAATAAGTCGAACTAAGAAGAATTTATTAGCATCTATTACCTTGATTCTCTGAGTCCAGCATCTGCAAGGGCATCTAATATTGATTGTTGGAAACACCTATTCACAGGCCTCTGCTTTGTTTCCCATTAAACCAGAAAATCTGAAATGCATGTTCCCTAACCTCAAAGGTAGCTATAATGTCCTAACCTATCTGTTAAACATAATGTCACTTTAACAACTAACACTCACACACACATAAACACACAAGCACACAGACACTAACTCCACACGCAAATAAATCAAATGTCTTTTCCTGCTGAATTTCAAGATAATGCATAAACTGTAAACAAACGCAGAATTAAATGCTATTCAACTCATTTGAACCCTATAATCTATAAAAAATATCAAATGTTGAAACTGAGACTTTTGATTGTATCTTGAAAAAGATATGCTCACTTCGAAATTTATTCCAGCAACAAAAATACAAGAAAAGACTGGAAACAAATGCAAAAAAAAAACCCAAACATGGTAGAATATCACACAACTAAATAGATCAATTGGAAACTGGTCAATGACCTGATGGGTCATTCCAGAGAAGATGGGTTTGTGAAGATGGGATGGTGTTACCACTCTATTGTAGATGCGCAGGGGAAACAGTGCAGCAATTTTCTCACTGTAAAAAGGCCCAAAACCAATATCGGACGACCCTGATCTTCTGGCCTTCAGACGGCACTGAAAGCAGTTCGTCACTGCATCCACAAACTTTCAAAGAAGAAACCATGTATAAACAAGATCCAAAAATAGTCCTCTGGTCTGACAAAATCTGAAACCTTCAAAATGTGAATTATTTTTTGGGGAATCATTGAAGCTGCATCCATCCGCGCACAATTTATAAGCCAGCCTCTGTGATCTTATTGGGGTGCATTAGTGCGCATGGAGACCTGCACATCTGTGAAGCCACCATTAATGTTGTGAGAGTGTTGTAAAGTGATGCAACACAGTGTTGAACATGCCCCTGTACCAAAGTTTAGCAGGCACCAAATTCAAAATGGGCATGTATTTTTCAAAAAACGATTTCAAAATGTGTCTTCTTACTATTTTTCAATGAAATATAGCAATACGTTATTTTCACATCATGGCATTCTGTGTTTGTTTGCATTTTACGCAGTCTCCCAACTTCTTTGGAAACAGGGTTGTAGTTTTAAATGGAGTGTCAGTACTAAAAAGCACACATGAATCTGAAACTCACACAAACACAATGTTGTTTACTTCAGAACTCAACTTAAATGTACTATATGCAGAGCACGTCCATATTGCTCAACGAGTTCATTAAAGCTGTAAATATGTACACCCTGGTGTAATTACATTCTGGAATGAATGACAAATAAGCCTTTACTTTCATAATGAGGACCCTCATTAACCCCTAAAGACCTGATTCTGTTACATTTACACATACACTGTATTCACACAAGCATGCGCGCGCGCGCACACACACACACAAACACACACACACACACACACACACCTACACGCTCACAAACACTAGAGATCAGTCTTTACCACTGAGCATACAGTCATTAAGGGCCTCAGGAGCTTACTGTATGCTGACCCCACTTCGAACAAAACTCTACGCCCCCAAACAAATGTGTTGGTGCAGCAAACGCACAAACAACTATAAAGTCTCAAAACTTTTATAATTAAACCATAAATCCAGACAGAGTTGTGAATACATGTATTATTCATAATAAAAAAAATTGACTAAAATCACACAAACCGCAAATCACACTAAGACGGACCCGGCCCCTCCCACGCCCCTCCCACGCCCTCCCACGCCCCTCCCACTCCTTGTGTCTTTTGATTACTCGTCAGGTGCTCTTACTGCCAAGTTACCTGCCGCCTACATAGAGCAGCTCAGACTACGCAGGCAATGTCTCCCGAAACGACCTTGCGGGGGAAACCGGTGACGAGCAGAAACTACCTAGTCTTGAAAGGCTCCGGTAAAACATACAATACGTACCTATTGCCATAAAGTCCTCAGGTTCCCAGGGTTGGAGCTGTGCCAGAGGCCCACTGTATAGCAGCAGGCCATCTGCAACCTCCGTGATAAACTCCAGGGAAACGTGGCTCTCGAAGCAAGGCCTTATGGGAGGAAACCAGGCGTAGCCGTTGCCTTGGAAACTGTGCTTGGTCTGTTGGCACTCCGGCCCCTCGAACTGTGTTGGGCACTGGCATCTAGGGAGAAAGGGGAGGAGGAAAATCACCAACAGATAACATGATAATACTGTGTTGGGCACTGGCATCTAGGGAGAAAGGGGAGGAGGCAAATCACCAACAGATAATATGAAGCAATGGCCATTCATGACCCGTCACCAAAAACATTGTGGGGACCTATTCTTCAGGTTTCAACTTTCCACGGGGGAAAGTAGAAATGGATCTCGCGGACACACTTTCCCCTCTAGTTTCATTCAGTGGCATCATAATAAACTCAACTCTTTCATCACACCTCCCTCCAAGCTGCTATCTGTTCGACGCACCTGCTGAGCTCCAAGTCTATCTTTACGCCTCGCTCTGTAATGCTGTAGTCTGATGACTGTTCCGTTTCCCCTGAATGTTGTTTTTTTTTGTACTCCTGTTCTTACATTATGTATATGGTTCAGTGTGTTCTCCTGTGCTCACCGCCTCAAAATAACAATTAGCAATCTAGTCACCGGGTTAAAAAACAGACATAAATAAACCGGAGCCGTATTACCAAAGACTGCGAGTTGTATCCCAAGGCTTTAGCGGCCTATATAGCGGCCTATATTAGCCCCCAGTGTCTCCTCACAGGAAGAACACTTGCATGCACTCTCTTTCTCAGTCTCTGTTCCTCCTCAACTATTGTTTTGGCCTCTAGCCGTATCCCTCCGCATCCAATGCAGATGTTCTCATTATCCTTCGTACCACAGGGAGAATCCATCACTATTAACCACATCCTTACACCGTCAAGAGGTACCAACCGAGTCCTGCCCCCCTCCTCCCCCATGTTCCTCTCTCATCCTCTGTTCTTTCATTCTTCCTGTCGCACTCCACGTACTGTCGTCTTTTGCAGAGACAGCGAATATAGCCGGCACACACACACACACACACAGACAATCCTTCGGCATCAATCAAGTGTGTCTTTCTCTAGTTAGTTTAGTCAGAAGAACAGTTATTTTCTCAGCCGGCTCCTTCCCCATTGCCCCGGTTCACAGTAGTCTAATAATAGTCTTCCACGTCGCCACTTCCCTTCATTTCACTTCCTCTCTCATTTGTGTCTGCCGAGCTAGAGACAAGAGCTGCTGCTTGGCTGGCTGGCTGGCTGGCTGGCTGGCGCGTCTAGTCTTTCCCATTTCCCAGTCTGCATCCCAGATTGGAGAGGAGATAGCGCCTGACAGGCCTTCCTGGCCGCGGACAGACATGCAAATGCGCGAGGAGTGAAACAGGATGGCGCGGCGGGGCTAACACAATAACATGCTCCTTCTAATAAGGAGACGCGCTAATCAAAGCTATGCACTCCGGGTGTTTGGAGGAGGACAGAGAAGACCCGGGAGAGAGGGTGGACACTGAACGAGTAGATTAGGGGGTATTGAAAAATAGGAGCGTTCAGATGAGACCTGGCAGGGTTTTCAATAACACGTCAGCCAGACCCACAGGTAGATTACAGGATGGTTGTTTATTTGGAGGCTCTGGTAATGATGAAGGCTCTTCGGGGATTGGATTTTCTAAACCGGATCCTCTAGTGACATTATTAGGCCATCTCACCGCGGTGGAGTGTGGCCTAGAGACCGGGGATGTTTGGATCTGTTCAGGCTAGAGCGAGTTCCCTAACCAGCCACACATTGGATTACAGGATGTGTACGTAAAAACGTGTGCAAATATTTGGAGACTCTTGTTTGATTCCCACTTTGATTTGCGGCTGCAGAGTGGTCCAAGGAGGGGAAAAAACTAACTGAAAGGGATATTTCACTTGAAAGAAAGAAAAAAAAATACCCTGAAGATAATTCAAAAATTCAAATGAATTTGGTTGGAGGCAATGACTCCCCTTTCCTGTGTGATCACCTACCTATCCTGTGGTAAGCTGGAGGGGCCCTACGAAGCACAAACAGACATCCAACCAGTTTGAAATAAAAACAAAAGAAAATCTGAACATCCTGCTGTATTGCACTCCCGAGATAAGTTCATGGGTGCCAATATATTTCCCCCCGTGTTCGTACGCGACTTACGAAGCTGAGTTTGAAAGAAACAAGGCTATCTCACCATCAGACCATCAAAGACGTGAACGCGTCTCGCTGAATGACAGACAATCACGTCAAGGAGGGATCCCTTACATCAAAAGCACTTGAGACAATGAGACGGATATTTAAAAGATACCGAGATGAATGGAACAACAGACTGAAGTAGTAACCTCTAAATCCATTTGGAAACAACTCAGTCCGTCTAAGGGCATAATCACTCTAATATATCCAATCTGAGAAATCGAATTTCAGCCATGAGGCATCCGCTCAATCCTCTTACCTCAGTTGTGCTCATCGGGTCGGTCGGGGCTCATTTCCTGTTTCTTTGTTTGCACGCATGTGAATGTGTTCGTTAGAGTTTGAGAGGAACGGGTAATCTTCCCAGCCCCCCTGTTTCTCGCTATTAATCCCGGGGTCACATTTATCTGCGTGTTGTCTCTCAAATCTTAACGACAATCTCTCTGTGCTGGGTCTCTCCGTCTAGCTGTTCTAGCGCATTATCAGCGTGGTCAGAGCCAAGCGATACACCAAGCCAGGCTCTCGGCACGGCAAAGCTACCGTCCTTCCGCCTCTGTTTCTCATCCATTCAAAGGTTGTAAACACATTCTCGAGTTGTATCTTTGAAAAGACATGAAATGTTATAGCTGATAAATGGCAGCAATTTATCTGAAGGTGTTACGGTATTGTTCGCTAAGCTCATTCGGACTTGACTTCATGTCTTCGGTTCTTGGGCGATTTAGATATAATAGGAGCAGAAGAATGTTCTACAAGGACAACTCGTAGTCAACAGGATGGCTTTTCTGTTCTGACACATCAACAACTTTATCCTGTGTTTGGGCCAAGCTGGGAATGTTAGCTCAACTGTAAAAAGCCAAAATGTGTCTTCAACAGACAGAAAGCTAGGATTAACTCTGGGTTGGCTGCATAAAGCATTCTGGTACGGACCAATGGAAAGGCACATTACACGCTTTGTACATCCAACTAGACACAAATCCTGGGTTTACTTTCTTCTTTTAATTAATAGCCGAGAACAAAATAAACTTTCTCCTTCCTTCCGTCTTTCAAAAGGAAAGCGGGGCAGGGAAGTCCGAGAAGGGTGTTTGGACATATGTTCAAATGTTGGGCAAGATGTCCGGCCATTTTTTTTTTGCCCTCCTCAGAAACATCCATATGCACAGTCTTCATGAACACCAGAACAGCAGCAGCAGCAGCAGATTGCCTGTGAATTCAGATTCATCCCATCTGTGGAGTTCAAACGAGGGACTGCGTCGACACGATGTTGGTGCGTGTGCGCGCGTCACTGTCTCTCCCAATTGGGTCGCTGGTATCATCTCAATCACGGGACTAACTGTGTAGGTCTGTGGGTCCCTACTCAAGTATCATATGTGGTTGTGTTGACATCTGCAGGAGCATATGTCTGCCCGAATGAAATCCACAGGAGAAAGGGCCTCACAGGGGTGTAAACTACGTGGTCAGACTAAACTGCAGACTCGTCCGCCTCTCTGTGGTGTGTGTTCACGCTTAACTGCAGCGGAACATTTCATTTTGCAGGAATTCCGGAGAGTTCCAGAAAAAACCTCACACACGTCTCGATCTCCGGCTAAATCGTCGGTGTGCTTGTTTAATTGAAAATATCCTAGCAGAAATGTACACAGGCGTATTATGAATTATGCAGGATTAAAAAGTGCACAACTCCTTTTAAACACCTCCTCCGGTGTGGCAGCCAGGTTGATGTTTTTGATGTGTTCATTTCTTTGCATTTTTAATCACAAAGATCACTTGATGAGAGAACGCCCCCCCCGAAACACCCCCCATCACCACCGGCATTTAGCCTTCCTCCTCAAGAAGGTCCCGGAAGCATTTAGCTTTGCGTTCGAGCTTCGCTTAGGCATTCAGCACGTAGCTAGGATCTCGTTCAGGAGGGAGCCAATAGTAGATAGTTGCCCGGGGAGCGAGGTAAAGGAAGTGAGAGGAGCAGGGAGGAACAGTGGGAGCCAGACACATGGCGGCACGACACTAACGCTCCTCTAAACATCCACCTCTGGGACTGCAGAAGGGAGAGGAGTCCAGGACCGGGAGACATCAAAGGCCAGTATGACCAGAGTTCGTGTGTGTTTGAAGGGGAGGCAGAGACCAGTGGACATGGTCAAGTCAGTCCAATTAAAGATGAAGCAGCATAATCAGGCGTGGCCCAGGCTAATGAGGTTATTTAATCGGCCTCTGCCAAGCTCTCTAGAAGTCTAAACCCCGGGCCTCACCCTCTCAGCCCTGTACCAAATGACTCTGCCGGGCTCTCTATGACATGAGCCCACCTCTTCACCAAATTACTCCCTTCGCCCCGTGTAAAATGGAGTGTTAGTCCTCTTTTTCTGGTAAGGTATTGCTATTCCGCGAAGAAAAATCGATAGTTTTGGGTCTGGATAATTGGAAAGAAAGGGAGAAAAGCTGTGCACCTCATATTTGTGAAAAGTATTCAAGGTGAAGTGATTAGAGCAACAAAGCGAGGCTTGGATCCATATGAAAACCTCACTTGATCTATCAGTCAGCGCGAGCACGACAGGCCTTTTTTTTCCTCTCCCTTCAGAGCTGGCGAGCGAAATGGCTACGCTCCCGCCTGATTCTGGGCAACAATTTTCAAAGTGTTTCATCACTCCAGCCAGATTTGAAGCATTAGTTTACTTATCGATTCCTCGTCAACCCGCAGCGCTCGTCACACGTGGCATTCCCATTTAGAACGCATTCTCATACATTCCCATCCAGCTATCTGGTGCAGACGCGTATCGACTCCAGGCAACAACGGCTACTCTCCAAAGTTCTGAGTCCTCCAACCCCCACCCCCCCCCCGCCTCCGACTCACCCTGGTGACTACTAAGAGTTCAGGCTTCCAGTGGGCACTCGTTGCGTATTCACGCCCCAGCCCGCACACAACCGCAAACACAGCAAAGTCGCACGACTTCTCACCTGTAGCCGTTCTGAGTGTCCACGCAGACTCCCCCGTTGAAGCAAGGGTTCCTGGGATACGAGGAGCAGCTCTGGTGGACGTGCTCCCTGCCGGAGCAGCTGCAGACCGCGGCGGACTCCACGGTTACCGACACCAGCGCCATGCTCCCAGAGTCCACCACGGTGGGCGTGTCGCTGACGCTCAACACGTTGGAACAGCCGCCGCTGCCGCCGCAGTCGGCGTTGGCACATTCGTCCACGTGCACCTGGCTGAGGTTCACCTGCAGGAACGACTGAAGCTGTGGGGCGGGAGAGGGAGGGAGGGAGAGAGGGAGGGAGAGAAAGGGAAAGAGATAGGGGGAGGGAGGGAAAGGGAGGGAGGACGTTTGAAAATGTAATCAGAAGGATTAAGATAGAAAATGGCCAAATCGGCGACAGAAACATCACGTCGCTGAAAGGTTGTCAAGGTGTGGTCACGTACTATTCAGAGTACGACCGCCTCAATCTCCCTCAGGATGCCGACTGGTATAGCCAGGTCCACACGCGGCCACAGACAGTCGTACAGACCTCAGTTCTGCACGTGACCCATTGATCTGTACCCCCCCCACCCCCAGCGCATAGACAGACGGCACACGACTTCGAGGCGCTTTAGACCGGCGCAAGAACAGCAGAGTCAATCACAGAGGCCGAGGCTCGCCGCTGCCCAGGACCGTTTCCAGACGGGAGCCCTGAAAACAGTCCCAGGTCTCAGCTACCGGAGTCGTGGAGGTTTCTCCACAATACAGCATCTGCATGCCTGGCAAGTGGAGCAGCAGAGCATCAAGTCCCCGATGGCCAGAAGTGTTGAACATGGCTGCTTAACGGCTACCCCAGCTCCGACGATTCACAATGATTTTACAACCCTGGACTACCCACGCACACAAACACACCATCCTCTTTAACGTACACTGTGTGTGTACTGCACTCCCACCAAATATCCATCCTGTTGCCTAGTCAACCCAGCCTTTATGTGCACACAATTCCACTAGCTCGTACTCCCACGCCTTGACTTTGTGTTGCAACACCATGTAAATAGACAAGTTATAGACATTCATTATTATTGTTATCTATTTCGATCTGATTTAACTCTGCCTGATGGAATCGGGCCCTAAGTAAGCATTTCACTTCGTACTCTATACCACACTGCTAGTGTACACTTGTTCTTATGAGGCGTGAAACAAGTGCATTAGGATTTCAACTAGCTGCAGTCATGCCATTAGTGTAGGAAGTGCATTTACGCTGGCCCCCGCGGGCACTGAACCCACAACTCCAACGTCGCTTTATGCCACGCTCTTACCCAGTGAGCTCACTGGGACCAGACGTGGCTCATCTCTCAAACAACATGAATTTTCTCTCTCGCACACTCCTATAAAAGAACCCCCCCCCCTCCCCCGCAGACACACGGATACACACATGAAACCCAATCGACGAAAGGAACGTCCAAATGACCGTCCGGGTGTCTGATTCCCTAAGCGTGCAAATGCCGGCCGCGGAACATGAATCACATTACGATCCGTGCACCACATCACCTTTCTGAACCATTTATTGAAATTGTGGACCGCAGATCATTGAGGCGGACTCAACTTTAAATAGACTTTGTACCCTATTGCCCCGATGCTGAACTCTGCCGCAATACCGGAGAGCTGCGGTGGTGACGAGGTCCTAGTGTCCCTGATGGAAAATGTAAGTTAAATAGTTATCTCATTCTCCCTCTCTCCCGGGGGTGGGGGGGGGGTTGGCACGGTAACAGCGATTAGGGCGTGGCAGGGAGAAGGCTGGGCAAATGGAGCACGAGGGAGGGGTGGGTGAGAAGCGAGACGCGGGCTGGTGATTCATGACATTCTCCCAAAACCCCTTCAGTCGGCCACAACACATTTCACCAAGCCCTGAGTGGAGGGGCAGCTGTCACAGCCACTTTGCATCTAATGCCTCCCCCCACCGTCTGTCTTACCGGCAATGGGGAGAACCCCCCCTTGCCCCGATCACAACCGCAGCAACATCCCTCTCTCCCCCACGTCACCCACAGGTTCTAGCAGAGAGAATACGCATCCTCCGAGATTGTGACTACAATATATACAATCTACAATCTGTGCTGGAGTTGCCTTGGGCAGAAACCTAATGCTAAGAGTTAGGAGATGCGATGGTTACTACGTTGACGTCCTTAAACTGGTAATGAGAATGCACAGGTTCTACCACTTTCATATCCGCATTCAAACTGCTGTCTCCGATCCACAGCGTCTTGGCTCGTACAAATTGTGCTGTGACAAAGACGGTAAGCGAATGGATGAGTAGCTGACATCCTTGAGCCGAGTTGCGGTTAATATATGCCGGTAAGTGCATGTGAGAGAGAATGTCACAATGTGTGCGTGTTTATCTGAACCAATAACACACAACCAGGCACAACAGTGAGAACCCGAGGGACACATCACGTATGTGTCAAAATACGCCCCTGACTCCCTCTACACTCAACAACACAGCAGTCTAGTGAAGCTCTAGGACGTTCCTGATGCGACTTACAGTATGGAACTGGCCACCCTTTTCCTAGTGCACACTTCCCCTGCTCTCTGACATGTTGGGGACCATACTGAACGGACAGATCAGTGTAAGGTGGCGTGTATGGGTCTGTGCTCAGGGGTGAATGGGCGTGGCCATGAGTGGGTTTTGGTGCGGTTATGTGACCACTGACAAACACCAGCCAGAGGAGCGTCTAAATGTCCTATTCAGCCGGAAGAGGGCTGATGTAGGGTAGTTTGTCACACACCAAAATACCAATACTGTGTGTTCAAAGACCTGTAGTCACAATCTGGTCAACCAGTCAAAGCTTGGTGTATATGGGTTTTGACAAATGCATTTCATGTTTTTTTTGTAATTGTCTTTGGAAAAACTTACAAATAACTTTCAAAGTTTCAAAGTAAAAAAAAAAACAATTGAGAAACACTACTTAGCTTGATTTTAGCAAGGCCCACAAACTGAAGAGAATCAATGGAGAAACACTACCTATCTTGATTGTAATCTCAAACCTATAAGTCTGTTTGCTTCACTTTTTCCACATGTTGTTATGTTACCACCGTATCCCAAAATAGATTCAGTTCATTTTACTTTCCGGATGCACTGTATGTGATGGGTGGGTCGTAGTAACCCCATCCACACAGGTGATTCTATTGATCCTATTGTCGACACGATAGTTTGGGAGTGATCTGTTGATCTAACATAAATATTAAAGTTTAATTGTAGCCTGTGATTTCAGCAAACAACTGAAACTGGAACAAGCCGTTCCAAACTCAGTAGTGTGTCTGACCCCACGTGCCTGTATGCAACGTCTGGGCATGTTCCTGATGAGACAAAGGCGTTGGATGCACCAATGCATAACGTCCCAGAGGTTCTCAATTGGTCTGGGAAACGTGAGGGCCATTCATCACCCAGGAACTGCCTACACATTCTGGCCACATGAGGCAGGGCATTGTCCCGCACCTGGAAGAACCCAGGGTCCACTGCAGTGTAATCACTGACGATGGGTCTGTAGATGTCATCCTGGTACCGAACAGCAGTCAGGGGAACGCTGACTAGCACTCGGAGGTCTGTGTGACCCTCCAAAGATATGCCTGCCGAGACCATCACTAACCCACCGCCAAACCGGTCATGCTCTTGAGACTGTACAGGGAGAAACAGCAAATCTTGCGACCACATGTATGGATGTGCCATCCTGGAGGAGCTGTGCTGCCTGTGCAACCTGAATGGGCTGTAGATACCGCCTCATGCTACCAGTAGTGACAAGGACCTGATTATACCTGAATTGTATAACTTTGAAATATAGATTACTATATTCCTAAATCATCTCAAATTACATTGTCAAAGTAATTGGGAACGATCCTCCTGTTCTTAGATCTACAGACAATTACAAACACCTTTTAATGTATGTTTAACCCACCAGATTTGACATCCATCCATCCGAATAGCTACAAAATAAATGTAATCGTGTACTTAAATGATCAGCCTTTTAGTAGTTTTTTTAGTACTATTAATTATTGCCTGTAGGCCCCGACATCATGATCGTTACATTGTACTAATCTTGGCTTCAAGGGTCACAATCTTTGACAGATTGTATGAGACGTGTTATGATTGCTTGTGACAATTTATATTTACAGCCATTATGGTGTACTATAGGTGGAACATTATCACAAATGTTACATTCCCCTGAATTAAGTTCTAATTGGGACATATCCCAGCATAACTAAAGTGTTAAATCTATTGCTGCCTCAGGATTCTTTTAAGGTATGTTGTTTGGACTTCCATCATTATATTGATAGAATTGACTGATGTGGATGTGTAATTAACCTTTTTTAAACCGTGTGCTTCGTACTCTGGCTCTGGTAGCTTACTCAGCTGAACTCATTTAATATAGGATGGGGGAGAGAATATCTTTTGAATACTTTTACAGTTAACCTATTTATTTGCTGATTTATTTCTGTTCTCTGATGTCACACTCATTGTTAGGCTCAATTATGTTTTGATACACAGATTGTGTTACCATGCTAGCTTGCTTGCTACAATGAATGCAAGCAATGTTTGATAACTGGTTGGTTGGTGTTATGTTGGCTGTTCCCAAATTGTTGGTTTCCTTGTGGCTGAATTCACTACTGAAGCTATGAATTGGCAAGCAAGTAACCTCCTGTATGTGTTGATTCATGCAGTGCCAATGTAAAAAGCTTACAGCAGGCTATTTTAGTAGTAATCTTGAACAGTTGTTACTGTACTAGTTCAAATTCAGTATTCAGTAAGTATGACATTTGTCAGAAGATATCATTACAACCAACAGTTATGAGGGCAAATTATTTAGTTTAGGTTAATTTACACAAACAAACTATATACTACTGACCATAGCTACACTGTAGGGAATAGGTGTCCTTGTTGGATTCCTTTTATGATGTCGCACTCTATAAGAAAATCCCAAATTGTCAATTTTAGAAACTACACATTTATTTTCATATAATGTATTACCAATCAATTAATTTCACTCTTTAATTCTTTAATGTAACATTTGTAATTAAAGATAAAGGGTTTATGGCCAAATGTCACGGTGTTGTAGTGCGGCGGAACCAAAAGCGGACATTGTTGATAAATGAAAAGGTGATATTTAATCCAAAACAAACAAACAAACTCTACACGGACTGTAAACGGAAAATGAAAGATTTAAACAAACATAAAACGATATACAATAAACATGTAGAGCATTCGCTTGCAAATGAATCAAACAAAGGACAAACCGTGA